>JAADYJ010000302.1:0-26388 GCA_023338205.1 Halophytophthora polymorphica
CCCCCCCCCCCCCCCCCCCCCCCCCCCCCCCCCCCCCGTCTCATCGCGTCTGAGCCCCGAAAACAGCAGACAACAACGTCTTGTGCAGCCCGGGACGGCGCCTCAGAAGGCTGCGTGTGCAATTGGGCGGGAAGCGTCGTGCAGGCTTACTATCCGATTCGAAGGCGCAGCGCAAGAGAGCCCCAAGAGAACAAGCACGAGCGGGTGATGGCTGAGCCGCAGCGTGACGTGACCGCCGAGAGGTAGGAAGTCACGTGACGAGCGCGGCGTCTTGCTTGTCACGGCCGTCGTTACGCGAACACCACGACAGGCGGGAATGGACTTCGTGGGTTGCATGGACTCCATGGGACGCATGCTCACTGTTCTCTTGTGCTCTTGCCATCCACTGGCGACGGCTCGTCCCCGTCGTGACGCAGGCCGTGCACGCCTCGCCAGCGCCTGCAGCAGGCGCGGGCGGTGGACCGCGAGACCGGCCAGAAGCTCACGCGCGAGGCCAGCATCCGCCACGTCTCCACGGACTTTGTGGGCGCCGTGCTGCAGTCCGCCGTGGGCGCCGCCAAGCGCAGCGACTGAGGAGGCCAGCGCAAGGAGGCTCTCGAGCAAAAGAGCAGAGCAACCAGCCCTTCCCACGCGTTCTGCGGCATCAACGCCGAGACACGCCCGCGCCCGGCCCGCTGACGTCAGGCTGCCGTGGCTCCAGGCTGCAGGCTCCGGGCTGCAGGCCCACGAGCTCCGGCTGGCAGTCACGCAGGCTGTGCGACGGGAAACCAGCAGCATGATGCAGCCCCAGGGCTCCAGGGCGGCGGCATTGTTTCGCGCGCGGCATCTGGATCGGATTCGAGCGGTGGCTATCGACCCGTAGCTCGCAGCGCGCTACACACGCACACACGCCGGGGTTGTCAAAAGAGCTCCTTTTCGTTCGAGCCTTGCTTGCGTCCTGCAGCTCCTCTGCTCCAGCCCAGCCGGCAGGTCGTGCGGTTGTCTCGTACGAGACGGCGCTTTGAAGTTGGTCGCGATTCGCCTCTCGTCTGCCGCTTGAGAGCATGCACGTCGCGTCGCGGCCAGCACCCGGCAGCGAAATCGACTGGCTGGCCTCAGCCTCCAGCCTCCAAGCGAGTCTCGGCATCGCTGCAACGGGCTCCGGCGCCAGACCAGCCACTGGGTCTCCAGCAACACATGACGCGACCGACGACAGCGGCCATCCTGCTCCGACTCCGACTGTCTCTGCCCTTCCTTCAGTTCTCCGGGGACCACAGGCATGTGCGCGCGAGAATCACCGCCGCATACTTTGCGCAAGTCAATCGCGACGCCACCTGCCAGGAGCCATGCTGACTCTGCGACGCGAACATTCCAGTTGCCAGCCATTGGCACAAATATTCGCTGGCAGGATATCTGCTGGCAGGGCTTCACTAGGTCCCAGTATGCGCGTCTTGGCAATGGCCCACCCATCAGGCCAATCGCTGGGCTTTCGAGGCGTGCGGCTAGGGCTACGCACGCCACTGGCCCTACCCGCGGGCGATTCGCCGCCTTGCTGGCTCTTTCCGCGCGGCGCAGGTGGGCGTTCCTGCACGCCCATTGGCCAGGTTCCCCAAACTTTGGGCAGGTCCGCCCATCATTTGCCAACTTTTGCGCGAATTTCCCGCTTGCCTCACGCCCATAGTGAACCCAAGTGCGGTATAAGCCCGCCGAGCCAAAAGGCAGAGGCAAGCCAGAAGCCCAGAAGCGCGGGGAAGCAAAGTGCCTCAAAAGGAAACCAACCGCCCAGGGCAACGGCCTCGAGAGCGCGCAAGCGGCACTTGTCGACCTCGACGCACGAGCTGCACGGCGGACCGCGAGCTCTCGCGCTACTGACGGCGGACCGCGAGCTCTCGTGCTACTGACGGCGGAGATACACAGCAGCAGCAGCAGCAGCAGCAGGCGAGTCGCCTCCTTGTGTGTGTGTGTGGAGGGCGCGTGAGAGGCGAGGAGCATGGAGACGGGCGTGGGCGTTTGGCTGCGCGACGCCGAGCAGGAGGAATGGTTCCGCGCCACGGTGGTGCGCATGGAGGCGGCGGCCGAGGGCCAGTGTGAAGTGACGCTGCGGCTGGCCGAGGGCCCGCAGGCCAAGTCGGAGCAGAAGCTCGTGGTGGACGTGAAGGCGCTGGAGGACGAGAAGGTGGAGCACGTGCTGCTGGCCAACAGCGCCGACATGGACGTTGTGGAGGACCTCATCCAGCTGCCGCACCTGCACGAGCCGGGCATCTGCCACACGCTCAACGAGCGCTTCAAAATCAACGAGATCTACACGCTCACGGGCGAGATCCTGCTGGCCATCAACCCGTTCAAGAACATTGGCATCTACACGGACAAGATCATGCGCAAGTACATCCGCAACGGCGACAAGCGCGCGCTGGGCCACGAGGTGCCCGACATGCCGCCGCACGTGTTCAGTATCGCCGACAAGGCCTACCGCTCGCTCATGGACCCCATCGCCAAGGAATCGCACGGCGGCGTGTCCAACCAGTCCATCTTGGTGAGCGGCGAGAGCGGTGCCGGCAAGACAGAGAGCACCAAGTTCGTCATGAAGTACCTGGCCACCATCTCGCAGACCAACAAGGGCGTACAGGACGACGGAGTGGTCATGAAGCAGGTGCTGAGCTCCAACCCGATCCTCGAGTCGTTCGGTAACGCGCGCACCATTCGCAACGACAACAGCAGTCGCTTCGGCAAGTTCATCAAGATGGAGTTCTCGCCTAAGGGCGCGCTTATCGGCGCCTCCATCCAGACGTACTTGCTGGAGAAGGTGCGGCTGGCCTACCAGGCCGAGTCGGAGCGCAACTACCACATTTTCTACGAGATTATCGCGGGCGCTTCGAGCGTGGAGAAGAAGCGGTGGCATCTCAAGGCGCCCACCAAGTTTCACTACCTGAACCAGAGCACGTGCGTGAAGCGCAACGACGGCGTGAACGATGCCGAGCAGTTCCGCGTGCTCAAGAACGCCATGCAAACCATGGGCTTCGACGAGGACGACATGGAGAGCATCTTCGTGACCATCTCGGCGCTGCTGCACATCGGCAACCTGGAGTTCGACGAGACGCACAACGCGTCGGGTACGGAAGGCTCGGTGATTGCCGACTCGTGCGACGAGTCGATGCAGGTGGTGCTAGACTACCTGGAGGTGGACAAGGAAGGCCTGGAGCAGGCAATCTGCCACCGCAACATCGTGGCCAAGGACGAGCACTACTCGATTGGCCTGCTGCCGGAAGACGCCGAGAACACACGTGACGCGCTGGCGCGTTTCGTGTACGGCAAGCTGTTCGACTGGCTAGTGAGCCGCATTAACGAGATCGTGGAGAACGAGGACCGCGACACGTCGTTCATCGGGCTGCTGGATATCTTTGGGTTTGAAGACCTGGAGCACAACTCGTTTGAGCAGCTGTGCATTAACTATGCGAACGAGACGCTGCAGCAGCACTTCAACCTGACAGTGCTGCGCATGGAGCAGGAGACGTACGAGCGCGAGGAGATCCAGTGGAGCTTTATCAACTTCCCGGACAACGGGCCGTGCATCGAACTGATCCAGGGCAAGCCGTACGGTATCCTGCCGGCGCTGGACGAGGAGTGCATCGTGCCGCAGGGCAACGACCGCAACTTTGCGCGCAAGTTGTACCGGCAGCACGAGAAGAACCCGCACTTTAGCGCCAACAAGACGGAGAAGGCCAACCATCTGTTCGTGGTGCACCACTACGCGGGCAACGTGGCGTACGACACGTTCGGTTTTTGCGAGAAGAACAAGGACATCATGTACCCGGAGATCATGGACATCATCAAGCGGTCATCCAAGCCCTTCGTGCGTGGACTCATGAGCGTGTCGAACGAAGCCAAAACGCCTGCGAGAAGGAACAAGGGCGGCCGCAGCGGGAGCGCCGGCGGGCGGAAAGGCAGCGTGGCGAGCCGCGTGAGTCTGGGCACGCAGTTCCGCAGCCAGCTGAAGATGCTGCTGGAGACGATCAACGTGACGGACTGCCACTACGTGCGGTGTCTGAAGCCGAATGACGACGCGAAACCCAACAAGCTGTCGCCGAAGCGTATTTGTGACCAACTAAAGGCCGGCGGTGTCCTAGAGGCGGTGCGCGTGAACCGCTCGGGGTATCCTGTGCGCATTGCGCACCAGCAGTTCATCAACCGGTACCGTCCGCTGGCGAACGGCGAGTATTTGCAGCGGATTCCAGCGGACGCAGGCTTGGACGGCAACTTTGACAGCACGGAGCGCAAGGAAGCGTCCAATCTGCTGGTCGAGTTTCTACTCAAGGCACACGCGGAGCGGTACCCGGAGCTTGCGGGCATCGCGTCGGAGAACCAGCAGGAAGCGTTCGCAGTGGCGGGCATCCAAGTGGGTCTCACGCGCGTGTTTTTCCGGCGCTCGGCCATCCAATTCGTCGAAGCGCAGCTGGCGAAGCGGTACAGCGAGTTCGTGGTGCTGATCCAGGCTGCAGCGCGTGGCCTGATCGCGCGTCGCCGCTATGCCCGCATGCAGGTGTCGGCAGTGGTGTTGCAGAGCGTGATTCGCGGGTTCAACACGCGCTGCAGGTTTTACGTGTTGCGTGAGCGTCACCGCGCGAAACAGGCTGCGCTGCTGCGCGAGAAGAAGCTAGAGGAGGAGCGCCTAGCCGCGGAGGAGCGTCGTGCCGCGGCGGCTGAGAAGCAGCTCCTGGCCGAGAAGCGCAAGGCGGCGGAGCTGGAGGAGCAGCGGCTGACAGCGCAGTCGGGCTCGTCAGACCCGGTGTCGGACGATTCGTCGGACGAGAACAACACGAGCTCGGTGATGAAGATGCCCAGCATGGCCGGGAGCTCGACCCGTAACAGCCGTGGCAGTCGCGCCACGTCACGCTTTCGTTTTACAAAGGACTATGGTGAGGACGAATACTCTGGAAGCAACACGTCTCGCCAGGTGGCCATGGACCCGGGTGACACGGTTCTGCACGTGGCTGCGAACTGCTGCAACGAGCAGGACGTACTCAAGTTGCTTCAGAACGGCTCGGACATCAACGCGCGCAACCGCCGTGGTCGCACGCCGCTTCACACGGCGTCGCTGTACCAGAACGTGGAGGTAGTTGGCATTCTTCTGGACTGGGAGGCGGACGTGCTGGTCCAGGATGACGATGGCAACACGCCGCTGCACTTGGCCAAGGATCCTCGCATCGCGCGCATGCTGCTGGAGGCTGGCTGTACGCCGAACATTGTGAATGCTGACGGCCGCACGGCGCTCATCGACGCGGTGGACCGTGGTGACGCCAAGACGGTAAAGCTGTTGCTGTATTTCAAGGCGGATGTGCTGTTCCGCGAGCTGAAGCATCACCAGACGGCGCTGCACTTGGCGGTGCGCAAGGGCCACTACCAAATCGTGATGGAGTTGTGCAAGTCGGACGATATCCAAGACTTGATTCTGCTCACGGACCGGAACGAGAACAACGCGCTGCACTTTGCGGTGTCTCGCGACCGTAAGAACGGGTACCGTCTGGTGGACTACCTGATCAAGCACGGCGCGGAAGTGGACAAGGTGAACTCGCGATTCCAGACGCCGCTGGTGGTTCACATCATGACGACGCGGCAGACGGACCCAGCGATCACGGAGCTCTTCTTGACGAAAGGAGCGGACCCGAACACGGCACTGGCTGACGGCTCGACGCTGCTGCACGTGGCTGTTGAACGGGAGCTCATCGACGTGGGCTGCGCGCTTATCAAGCACGGCGCGTCGCTGAACGCGCCGGACGCGAAAGGCCGGATGGTGGTGGAGGTGGCCAACAAGAAATACCTGAAGAAACTATTTAGCGCCATCAAGGAGCCGCCCACGTGGATCGACGAGAAGGAGCGCCGCGCGTGCATGCTATGCAGCTCGAACTTCAAGTTCGGCAACCGGCGCCACCACTGCCGCCACTGCGGGCGCGTGTGCTGCTCGGACTGCTCGGCCTTCACGGTGGAGATGTTCCGCTTCCCGAAGGACTTCCCTGGGCGTGTGACGCCCGGCGGCAAGCAGATCAAAGACCCGCAGCGCGTGTGCCGTACATGCCACGCCGTGTTCAAGATGCGGACGGCGCAGAAGGAGTCCAAGTCGGGCTTCATGGCACGCGTGCTGGGCTACGAGTGGGATGAGGTGACGGTGCCCAACTGAGTTGGCCGAGGCCGCGGGTACAAGGGGAGACAAGCAAGTCCTTGGCGGCGCGGACGCTCAGCAAACAGCACGGTGCTTCCACACGTCGAGAGTGAGTGGTATTCCAGCAAGAAGCAGCGGCTGGACACCTTCAGGTGTGTATGTATCTCCTCGTGCGTCTTTGAGCTATCTATCTCTGCTATAATACAAACTGATGCTACAGAAAGAAGCCACGCAAGACCCAAACCGCCAAGCGAGGAAGGACAAGCGACTACTGGAAGAAAGGAGGTATGGCTGATCGTTCATTCCGTGCTCGTTTTTCTTGGGCCACGTGACTCCCTCTGGTGTCTTACACCTCGAGAGCCTCCATGTTGGGGTCCTCCTCGGGCTTGATGTAGCCGCAGTCTGCCTGCAGGCCTAGCCCACCTTGGCCGTCGCTGCTCACCATGCCGGAGAAGCAGTTGCACGTGCCGGTTTCGTAGTTGCAGACGCCGCTGTGAGGAACCAAGATACACGACAGAGGATCAGCATCGAGAGTACTTGGACACAACACGCAGTCAACTTCCAAGAAAGCGAAGATAGACGCACTTGTTGGAGCACTCGGCGTCCTCGATGGTGCCGCGCACAGACTGCCCAACGCCGTCGCAATCGATCGTGAACACGGGCACCAGCGTGGTGTCCACGTCTTCGTTGAGTCTCAGCGGCGGGACGTCCCCCAGAGCCGAGACGAACGTGATCAGAATGACGTTGGACGGGTCGCCACTGAGCGTACAGGCGCCGCTGCTGGCACCAGCCGAGTATACCACCTGCACATCGCCGATAGTAGACACAGTTTCCAGGGCCGTCTCCAATTGAGGCGCTGTCATGCTGGACGAGAGTGACGGCGACGTCTCCCCGCGGAAGCTGAGCGTGAAGGTGGCGGCTGCCGTGTGAAGGCACTGAATAGCCTGTACTTCTCGGGATTGACCAGTGGTGCGCGGGTCGTCTCCACGTGGACATGAGCGACGCGCACAGTCGTGACCCTCGAAGCCTTCGTCACAGAGGCAGCCCTGGATCTTGTCAAAGTCCCAGGTGGTGGGTTTGTTGGGCGTCATGCCGTAGGTGGCACCTAGCGGCTCTCCGAGAGGACTACGGGCTTCCAGGGCCAGCTCTGCCATGGTGAGGCAGCGTCCGTGGCCGTTACAGGCCGAATCTCCTCCTGGGGGACACTTGAGGCGTTCACACGCGCCACCTTCGAAGGGCACGGGACAGGAGCACTCGCCCTTGGCCACGTCGCAGACACCCACGCCCGAGCAGACCTTCATGGCGTGCGCTCGGTTGTCCTCCGACGGCGTGTCCAGCCACGCGAGACCTTCTGGACATGTGCGTACGGAACAGTCCCCCGACGTCCACCCGGCCACGCAGAAGCAGCGGAACTGCGGCGCATCGGAGCAGTACCCATGGCCGCTGCACGACACTTCGCCCTGTTCAAGAGCACATACAGAGCATCAAGACCGTGCGCTTCCAGTCCAGTTGCGAGAGGGAACAAACTTACCGGACAGGCGATGATGGTCGTCTCGGCGGCACCGCAGTCCCCACGGTCGCCTGGTTGGCCCTCGCCGTCGCTGGTGGTGTAGCCTGGGTAGCAGTTGCAGATGCCCGAGGTGAGGTCACAGCTCCCGCGGTTGGAGCACACGTCGTTCTCCTTGGTGCCTTCCTCCGCCTTGGTGATGATGAGCTCCGGGTCGCTGCCCACGCCAGCGTGCACGAGTCGAGACGCGTCTCCAAAGAGCAGCGGCAGACTGAACAGAGGCCGCATCGACACAAGAACACGGTCAAGGAGTGGACGCGAAGCTGTCAAGACGGAAGAGCAGGAGCGATACGCACGCGCCAAAGTCCTGCGTGAACTCGACGGTGACGAAGTTGCCATCGGCCGCGCACATTGTGGTGCTCACGCCACCGAACAACACGTTCACGTTCTGCACTGATTGCAGCGCCTGGACAGTGCGAAAGGAGGCACAACGCTCGTCAGGTGGATCAGCAGGAATGATTGCCATGGACATCAACACTGCAGACGGGGGGCGTTCTTCTGGCCGCATACGTTGAGCTTGCTGCTCACGACGTCGGCGGTGTCGAGCGCGTCGATGCGCGCCGTCGTTTGGCCACGGAAGGACAACGTCAACGTCCCGCTCTGCCACGCCAGCCACCAGGACGCCGCGTCAGTTGGCACTCCGAGCAGTCTCGAGGAACACCCAGCGAGGTTCAAACCTCCCCGACGAAGCAGAGAGACGCACCGTGGCTGAGCAAAAGACGGTCTGCTTCTCGTTCTTCTGCAGGCCGAAGAGAAAGTCCGTCGCGGCGCCCGTGAGTGGATCGTCGCCCGTGGCGCAGACGCCTACCACCCGAAGAAACCAGCGAGCATTGAGATCTACAGCCATGGCGAGTATCATCCACATGAGGACTTGTGCCAGGAGGATTCATACGTTGGGAGCAGTCGCCGCCGCCGTAGCCCTCCTCGCACACGCAGCCGTAGACCTGGTCGCTGTCCCAGACCGCGTCGTAGAGCACGGCGGGAGGCAGCCCCTTGTCCTTGCGCTGCGCGTGCAGCTTCATGGAGCGACACTCGCCGTGGTCGCTGCAGTCCAGAGGACAGCTCACTACCGCAAGCCATCCCCCATCTGTGAGTTTCGCGATTACAGCTGCCGCCCCGAGCGAGACACGGATCAAGGAGAAGAAGACTAGCCACGTACTCCGGTTGCAGGCCAAGCCCGTAAAGCCCACATCGCACGTGCATTTGCCAGTGGTGTCGTCGCACGTGCCGCGGTTGGAGCACACTGCTGGCTGGTGCGCGCGGTCTGTGGCCACGGCCAGGTCATTCCATGCGGGCCCAGTCGGACACGTGCCTGCAGGACAGAGAAGGAGAGTAAGCGCGGTGACGCCATGCAGTGCGCCGCGAAGGCGATCTACAGACGAGAAGCGCCCATACGTCGAGAGCAGTCACCGCCCGTGAAGCCCTTGAAGCACCCGCAGACGCAGCCATTGCCTCGGGTCGTGCACGTGCCGTGGCCGCTGCACGAGTTGGGGCAGCACGCCTGCACGCCGCGCAGCCCCAGCACCACCGCCGCCACCGCCACCAGAAGACGGATCCGTCCTACACGACGCGGCATTGCTTCTCCTACTGCTGCTGCTGTTGGCTTCCAGCGGTGAGGTCCAGCGCCAGCATTGAGGCGCCCGTTACTCGCTGTAGCTCATGGAGCCCATGCATTTCGGCGCGAAACGTCGTTTCCCTGTAAAACGGTATATTTGGTGTGAACCAACTCACATATCTATTTCACGAGGTAATTGATGTGGGTCACATTTGCGGGTCAATGGCTCCTACGGTCGCGTGGCAATCGACAAGTTGAGCGAAGCAAGCAGCAGCACGACAAGATGCGGCGCCTTGGACGGCGAATGGTGGCGTCGACGGCCTCCCGCGTGGCCGTGGGCGCGCAGATGCGCTCGGCCGTGGGCGGACGCGCCTTCCTGGCCCAGCAGGGTCTTCAGGCGGCCGGTGTGCGGTCTCTGAGCTCGGTTGTCAGCCACGAAGAGGGACTTGCGGCTTTCGAGAAGGCCCAGCGCCTCATGGACGAGGACGACATGGAGCAGGCCATGGGTCTTCTGGGCGTGGCGGCGCACGCGGACATACCCGACGCACAGTATCTGCTGGGATCCCTACTGCTGAACGACGAGGACGACGAGGACGAACCGCAGGGTGAGGAGAGCGAGAGACAGCGCGCGGCCAAGACGCTGATCCGCGACGCCGAGGACAACCGCCAGCGCTCACGCCGGCCGGACGACGCGCAAGACCTCCGCAGCATCCGCAAGAGTGCGCGCAAGGCGTACAAGCAATACCTCCTGGCGCAGAAGTACAAGAAGCAGCTCCATGCGGCAGCGCAGGCAGCCGAACCGGCGTCCGTGGTGCAGCACGCCACCACGGACGAGCTCAACCGCGCGTACGGCACCACGCTGGAGCTCTTCCTGGACCCCAAGACCAAGTTGGAGCCGATCATGGCCGACGGAGACGCCCTCGCAGCCAACGCAGGCCATGCGGCTACTCAGGTGGACTCCACCAAGGGCGTCGAATGGCTGCGTCGCGCCGCCGACAACAACCACCGCGACGCGCACGTGCAGCTGGGCAACTTGTGTTTGAGCCACGACCCACCGCTGGCTGTGGCCGCTGGTTCCTGGTACACGCGCGTGACGGGGCCCCACGAGGACAAGCCGCACCCGGACGCGCTGCACAACCTGGGTGTCATGTTCTTTGACGGCGTGGAGAACGCGGAGCCGCCTTTCCCGGCCAATAAGGGCGCCTCCATCCCGTACTTTGTGCGTGCTGCCGAGGTGGGAGACACGTCGGCGCAGTTCTTCATGGGCCAGTTGCTGCACCAGGGCGACGAGGAGCTGGAGATCGAGCCCAACCTCCAGAGCGGCCTCATGCTGGTGGAGATGGCGGCCAGTAAGGGCCACTCGGGGGCGCAGTTCTATCTGGCGCAGCTCTACCGCTCCGGAGAGGAGGAGAAGGGCCTGCAGCCTGACCACGGCAAGTTCCGCAAGTACCTGGACCAGGCCTTGCAGGCTGCGGACGAGGACGCGCTCTTCTGTATGGGCGACATCTACTTCCATGGCAGCGACGGCTTCGAAAAGGACCTCAAGCAGGCGCACCACTTCTATCTGGCCGCCGCCGAGCAAGGGAGTGCCAACGCGTACTGCTGCCTCGGTGCACTCTACTACAACGGGCTGGGCGTCAAGCAGAACTACAAGAAGGCCTTCGCGTACTACCAGGCGGCGGCCGACCGCCACTCCATGGAGGCCTGGAAGAACCTCGCCGAGATGTACACCATGGGCCGCGGCGTGCCGCGCAACGAGTCGGCTGCCAAGGCCATCATCAAGATGCTCAAGAAAATGCAGCTGGACGAGGAAACCGACGAGTAGAGGTGTTGGAGACGTGCAGCACACTCACAGACAGCTCTGAGCTCCACTATCGCCACCTCAGCATAGAAATCGGGTCTTTTTCCATCGTCGCCGCTTGTTGAATGCTCCGGTTTCTCCACAGAAGACAATGCAGCGTAGTGACGCGTCCTTGGCGTTTGGGCAGTCACGAGGATACGCCACGAAGCGCCACGGTGTCTATAGACGGCCTTTCGAGCGAGCTAAAGCCTCAGTTTGAAACGACGCAGCGGACAAGCCAAGCGCAGACACACCCGAGCTTTCGGCATGAATCGGATGCAGTCATCGCTGCCGTCGCTCTTGTTGCTCTGCCTATTGAGCACTGTCATCACTGCAGACAAGTGCGTGCTGTCGTGTAAAGTGTTCCGTGATCGTGGACAGCCACGGATGGAGAGCGCTTGAACGCGGCGAGATGCCTCCGATTCGACTCTTTATCTTGCTAACCCGCTCGCTCCGGTGTTCCTTTGCTACGTGCTAGACCAATAGCGCGCAACTTGGTGTACCATGTGGATCCTGGCGCGGAGGAGGTGGTGTACCTCAAGGGCTTCAACATCGATGGCGGCCTGGTGAGCTAACCGCAGGACAGACTTGCTTTTTGGGATCGCTGTCCAGGGACGAGTCGCCAATGTTGTTGTGTGACGCTCGCGTGACCTACGCAGTTGACAGTCACGATCACTTCGCTGCCGCTCAACGGCGGGCTCTACCAGCTCTCAGAGATCTACAGCGATTACGGGTGAGCTCTATTTGCCCTCACGTATACGCATTGCTCCTGCCAATCCAGTTCACCCACCGCTGTCTTCTTTCGACGTCGAAGTTACGATCCTAAGCGTGCCGCGACGCCTATCACGACGGTGCCCACGGAGGTCACGGGCTCCAGGAACCGCGTGGTGTTCTTGCGGCCACCTTACGGCGGCCCGAGGACAAACGCCAAGGTGTGGCTCGGAAGTAGAGAGAACGCTTTACACTGCAATTGTTGCCACCACCACCGTCTGGACAGCTTACCTCACTCCTTCTCTGCTCTGCCCTGCAGTATGACGAATTCCGCTACACCATGTCGGACGGTACGACCACATCGGACGAGGGCATTATCGTGATCACGACCAACGACGCGCTCGTGACCAGCACCTTCGACCTGGACACGGACAACTGGGCCATCGTGTCCAACGGCGCCGGTGCCAACTCGCGACCGCACTTCCAGCCCATTTCTCGCGGCGCCACACTCAGCTACTACATCTACGGCCTGGACGCTGTGATCCATCGTCGCGATACGTCGGGAGACGACTCGATGCTCTGGTACTTCTCGGCGCCACCCAAATTCCAGGGTAACCATTGGGCAGCATACGGTGGCTCGCTGGACTTTGTGCTTTCGTCGGCGGAAGGCAGCTTTGACGGGGCCAACCTGAACTTGGGTGGGCGTGGCCACCTCGTGGTGCTGGAGTGTGCGTCTTGCGAGCAGCACTCGGGCATGACGCTGGCGCTGCCGCTCAGCCCCGTCTTCTCGTACGACGGCAGCACGACGCAGTTCGCACTACCGTTGAATGAGCGCGCAGGGTGGCTCAAGGATCCCAAGAACATGATCCTGTCGTGGTCGCCACCTACGCAGTGTGAGTTTGTGAGCGTGCTCTCGGGGCTGTCGTCGCTGCGCATTTTGGGAGACTTCACTCGTGGCTATGAGAGCGTCGCGCTAGATACCGTGACACTGCGGCACGGCCCTGGCAAACCCGTGCAGTGCTACAGGTCTGCAGCTTAGTTTGGGAGAGGCTACGACAAGGTGAGCGCTCAATTTACTGTGATTTGAGGCGGCCGATTGCTTTCGTGTTTTCTTGTTTGGACTGCGATAGAGTCGAGCTCACTCAATGCCACTTACCCAGAAGTTCTGCTTATGGGCTAAGGACCGACAACGAAAACCTTACGTAGAACTGGAATTGCAGCGAACGCGAAGATCGTGGAGACCACGCGCCGATCGAGCGGGGGCATACGTTTCTCAGTTGACAGCGGCGACAGCGAGACACGACCACACTTTTGACCAGAAGGCTGCTGCTTGCCGTGGTGCTTCGTCACGCTGAGAAAAAAACAATTTTGCACTCGAGCGGGAGGTTCTTCACCGCACGCGGAAGCGGTTCCAGGTGGTGATCCTCTTCCAACGCACTCCAAACATTTTCTGGAATGTCCCCACTCGCAGTCATTTCCAGTGTGCGATTCGTCTCCAACATAGCCCGCAACGAGGTTGCAGCGTCCCGAGCGCGTACACTTCGCCAGAGAACTCCCTGCATCACTCAGCGCGACAATCCATGCAGCAGCATCGGAGAGCTTGAATGCCATCCAGGAAAGTGTCTGGAAAGCAGGACCATAATCAGCACTGACGAAGCGCACGTGCACTTTATACGAAGCAGACACACGTAGGCCCTCGAGACTGGGACAATAGAGAAGGATCGTCGGTAGGATCGTCAAATCGTCACGGACGCTCGCATCCGCCTCGCGCACACGCAAATACTTCAACGAGGTTCCAATAAACGTCAACAGCACCCGCATCATCTGCACCGACATGGGGGGGGGGGATACTTGAAGAGAGGTCGCGCCTGCTCCACTGAGTCCTGCGTCGGTGTCAGCACACTCCAGAAGATCTCTTCGCCACACCTCACACTCGCCAAAGCCAGGGGCCAGCACCTCCACCCTGTCACTAGTCCCATCGTCATCCAAAAGATGCACATCACTCAGCGCATTCGTCAGCACAAACTCTTCGAGCCTGGGTAACGAGATAGAACCGACCGGGAAGTGATGCACAGACGGATCAGTTGTGTGAATGGAGGCGCCTTTCTTGAGACGTCGAGCGCGATTTACGTGTGGCTGGTGCGGGTAGCCGAGCATCACCTCTTTGAGATCGCTTGATCCCAAAATGGCTGCGACAGATCAACGTCGTATCGGGACGACTAAGTCCGAATACCTCGATCTCCTCCAGCGATGAGCCCAAGCGTGATTGCTCATGAAAGCAAGCGTATGCCAGCCATCGCCAGATCATGCGGTAGGTGTCCGCAAAGGCGGCCTGCAGCCCTCGCGATCCATGTCGTCGTCGAACAACTCCAACTTGCGGACAACCTTTGTACGAGCAATCGCGGGGGAAGTCAAATTGCTCCTAAGCACAAATATCGATCAACCTGGCAACCGAGCTGTGATTGGCTATATATAAGTGGGCGTACTTAGGAAAGAAGCTAAAGTACTTTCGTCGGCCACCACTCCAGCTCCATTTCGAAGCTGACAAATGAAGGAGGCGAACAGGATGCTCAGATGCGGGTGTATGCGCGCTTCTCCTGCCATGGTGCGTTGGCTGTTGGTGCTGGGGGCTGGTACAAAGCTTCGAGGCAGTGTGTACCAGAAGCCCGCCAGGTTTTATCTCCGCTCTGTGTTCTGACCTAGCGTGCTGCGCGTGCTGTTTGTGTGTGGATTTGACTTAAGGGCCGGATGCGCGTGCATGCGCGCCTCTCCTGCCATGGTGCGTGTATAATCGGCTATATGTCTTGCTCAAACAGATATTACCGTTTACAAGCGTAGTATGGGGTGTCCCCCGGTGCGTTTATCCGCGCGCATCGCTGACAAAATCGTTGTTAATGCATTGCTTCTACCGTATGCGTGGTAGATCTTGTCGATTGCGACGTCACTTGTGTAGCCAGCACGAACAAGCCTGAACACCACGTCCCAAAATACCTTGCGCCTTGAGAAGGCGAACTTGTTGGCGCCGCGTTCCACGAAGGTATACTCTTTTGCTCGTTTCCCACCGCTCTGTCCAAACTCAAACTCAGCCAGAGCTCAAACAAAATTTTGGGTCGTTTTGCCAGCTTGACCGTTCGAACAGAACCACAGCTCCGAGGGTTGGAGACCGCTGGAGCGTCGAGCTCGGGCGGTGTCAGAGGAAACCCACTCACGTGAGGACGTACAACCGGCTGGCAGGCAATATGCCGAAGCACCTGAAGCATCTTTCGGTTCGCGCGCTCGTTCTCCGATCGCAGGCCGGCGAGTTCGTTCGAGAGTTCAGCAAATTGACGTTTTACTGCAAAACGTTGCGCATGCAGAGCAGCAAACTCCTGTCGCGTACTGGTGGTGCTGTTTGCTGCACCTGTCGCTGCCGGAGGTCCATAACCGTCGCCGTCGCTCGCTGTTTCGACGAGTTGCAGCTGGCCTCCGTCGCCCACGATGTGGCACGCAACGCGACGTATCGGATTGGAGACTACGCTGCCGCAAGCTGTCGTGTACGCGTCTACCACCCGCCGCTTGAGTGCGACTGGTAGACGCCCGTAGCTGAGACGGCCGATCGCTTCCAGTGCGGCCCAGAGGAGCGCCATAGCCAGCACCTTCGCGGCGCCCTCACCAGTGCACGTTTGGCAGCAGGAGCAATCCCATCAACCAGAAGTGCTGTCGATATGCCCATTATGCCTTCCTTAATGGCATAAAAGCAGGGCCCAAGAGGGCCAGCCAGTGTTCCGACGGTCACTGCGTCTGGGTAGAGAAGGTTGTTGTCAATGTAGACATCCACGGTGCTGTTACGCGTTCTCCACCGCCCACGCCGGTTGACCGAGACCTTTGACAGACCCAGGAGGCTTGCGTACGTTGCCGCGCGCTTCCGCAAGCTGTGGGTACCTAAGTTGCCCTTCTTGAGCCGGCGAAAACTGGGATCGTCAACCACACCCTGTAGAACTCTCCGCACGACTTGAGCAGTGGTCTGGGGGTTTCGCAACAGGAAGTCCGAGCTTGTAGCCTCCGCGGACACTTCGATGTACACAGCCAGGTTGAGTAGGGGGCACACACGCGGGTCCGAACCCCCGAAGATAATCTGCTCCGGTGCATCACGCTCCTCAGATATGCTTTTTGACCAGCGTAGTTGGCAGGTAAGCGTCCCGGGGTGCTGAAGACTTGGCGTCAGACAGGAAAACTGCAGCTTCATCATGTCGTCGACCCGAGAAATCAGATGCCACTGCATCGCCAATACCCCAGCCACCATAGAGGTAGTTTTGTCCTTGTCCTGACCGGCGTGCACCAGTTTGAGAAGCTCCAGAAACTCCTTGTATTCGATAGGTCGGGGGGGGCGACTCTACGCCTTCGTGGCGAACCTCAAAGCGCTTGATACGCTTTATCACCCTGTTGACGGACTCAGAACGTGTTGGGTTTCCTTCTCCGCGCACTGGATCCCATGGGACTGTAACGCGAGGCATGAAGGACGAGATAACCTTCTTGGTGTACTCCAAAGGTGCGCCTCGTGCATGGAGTGGCTTCACGTCTTCTGTTGGCTCTGCGGTGCCGAAAGCGCGGGTGTTCATCCAGCAACAGATGTCTGTGGGTGTGATGGCTAGCAAGGCTTCCTGAGAGAGAGAGAGTTGGCTTTATCGAAGGCGTCGCCGTCGCGGAACGCCATAAAATCAACCATGATAGTCCGGTATCTCTGCGGCCTCTCTGTGTTTTCGGGAAAATCGCGTTTGGTTGAGATTTTGGTTTGCAACCCGGTCAGCCGCGGACAGTGGATTTCTATGGGCTAGGGTTATAATACTGGAGCGAAAATGGCAACTCAGCCTGCAACGAAAGTTGCTACCGCACCGAAGCCAGCACGAGGGGTTATTATCAAACCTGACCGGATACGGCATCCAAACCCACTCAATAGCCAGTCAGACCGGCAGCATCAAGAGAAATACAACCTCGGTTGCAAATCAACGGTTATGCAGCGTTTTCTTTTCGAGGTACTGGACCATCCGCTTCTGAGTGAGTCGACCGGTCCGCAGATGGTAGCTGATAATTTGTGCATAAAATTGTTCTAATTTGTTCTAAAAAGCTTAAAACCTGCAATTTACATAGGTATACTAGTTGAGCAACACAGATCGCTGAAAGCTCGCAAGCGTTGCTAAGCCCCCTCCCCACCTCCATCCCCACCTCTTTGAGCAATGCGGTCCCTTTGTTATATTGTGTCTACTAAAGCCAGTTGAGAAAGTTGTTGTGGTCTGCTGGCAAGGTGTTTCTATCAATTTTTGTTCTGTACGAATTCTATAGCAATTTAGGCTTATATGAAGGATGGGTACGCGCTTCGACATCCGAAGTTTGTTGCACTTGGACCTGAAAAGCAAAACACGGAAAGCAGAAAGAAGCAAGGCAGAGGCTGAGGCTACCGGAGTACGAAGCGCGCGGAGGGACTAAGGCCGCTACTACGCAGCAGATGTCAGGTATGCGAACGATGCCCACGTTGGTCTGTGTTTGGTAGGTGTCTATACATTGAAGCCAAGCTAAATGTAGGCTCTGCCAAGCGATACCTTCCCGGAAGGTCATTAGAGCTCAACGAAACACGCACCCTATGTGAACTTGGCTAGCCTGCAAGCTAAGTGTTCTTACGGCCCAATCTCAAAAGCGGACTCAGCCCGAGACCAAAGAAACCAACAGTGCAGCATTCAGAGCGAGCTCCGCACAACAGCGACGAGCACCGCGATGAAACCGAAGACGTAGAGTCTGGATGACCAGTGTGAACACAGCAACCAAGCGCCAGGTTAGCCTCGGCACTGAGAAGCCTAATGATGACGCCATGTATAGCCACTACGAAAAGCATTCACTGCTTAAAAGCAATTTCGAATAGCGACTTCAACAGGCAAGCTATTTCCCAGAGTGCTAACCATGTGAAAAAAAAAAAACGATCAAAACCACGATCACTATCCCCAAAACATCCACAGACCATAGTATCAGTTCCATTTTGCTGCTCTGTGCACCTTCCCCTCGGACGAACAGGGAGCAGCTTCTGTGGTAGACCGTCACGCTTGACCGCGCGCTTATTCTTGCACCAGCTAGGATATCAACACTGGTCAGGCGCTCGCGGCGTGGAGTTCTTGGCGTGCTCTCGTCGCTCACGGGCTTCTTGACTTGGTATTGTCTGTGCTCCTTGCACATGCACAACTTCTGACCATTCGGCTTCACGGCAAGCGGCTACATACAGGACGTAGTCCAGACGCAGCACCCGAGTTAACACAAACCAAACGCAAAATCAGTACTCTTTCTCGCGTGGACCACCCTTCTTACAGGCCTCGCTCGGCCTTGTTAATCTTTTTTACATACCAACTTCAAAAATCCACCGGCCCCATCAACCCCGATTACCTCGGCTTTGGTCGTAAATCAGAGTCAGTATTCTCTTTACAAAGGGCTCACCATCCAGAGGGTAGGTAAACGTTTTAATTAATTTCCTATAAAATGTACGGTTTTATCTCAATTATGAGCTCTTCTGTTCGAAGCGTCGCTCAGTATCAGGCCAAAAAATCGCCTTGCGTTTAAAAGCTGTTAACTCATTCGCTCAAGGTGGAATCCTCATTTTTCTCTTTAGTGTTCAGGACTGTGCAACTCAAACGTCACTAAATCAAGGGGAAAATCGGCATTTTGAGCTCCCGGGGGAGGCTTTCGATAGATGTCAACCCTAACCGTCTTTAGAAACTAATACTTCCACTCCTGTAAAAATGGTAGTGAAGCAGTAAAAAGCGGTATCGCAACCTCAACTTGACAACTTTTATAAGGGGGGCTTCGCCCCCAATGACGGTTTTTAGGTACGGTATTAGGACAGACCCGACTATCGCTTTCGACACCGACGTTTTAGTTAGCGCTCCGAAAATTAGCACGAAATAGAACAAATTAGAATATCTGAGGAATTATAACACACACGTGAAGTATAGTTTATCCACAATGCTTGTTTAGAACAACCCCAAAATTAGAACAGATCGCATCCTGAAGTCTACTCGAACGACGTGTAGTCGTCAGGAATTTCGACGCTCAGTGGAAGCGCATGAGCAGGAGGGGCCTGGAGGTTGCTCTTGATGTCGGCAATGCGAGAGACGTAACTGCGCGCATCTTCTTTCGCCTTTTGCAGAAAAACAGGCAACGACGGACGCACACCGTAAAACACAGCAGCAAAGTCGCGGTTATACTTCTCAAGCGGATTGTTGGTCCGGTTCGAGACCTCTAGTCCTTGCGTAACCATCTCATCGACGCTCCAGAGCGACACGTCGTACTGTGCGATCCACGTGCGGGCGAAGTACCACCAAAAGCGTCCCACTTCGCTTTGGTACCGGTGGTATCGATGCGGCTCTTCACATACCGTAGCCCCGAGTTCAACACAAACGACAGGCACCACCTCGTAAGTTCAAAAACGACAGTCCTATGGGATGTCGAAAATGGCGTCCAAAAGGCGCGAGTTGTCAGTAATGGCGTACCTTGTTCAGAATCTCGCCCGTCGGGATTACGGTCAGCACGTCGATTACGCCGGCCTTGAGAGCGCACGAGACTTGTTCCGGAGGAATGCCGCGCTCGATCATCTTGCGCCGAAGATCCTGCTTCCAGTGGAAGAGGCAACCCAGCACCTTGACCGTCGGGAATTGCTCGACGTCCGCGTTGATAAGTGCGCGCTCGAAGTCGAAGGAACGTAGGCAGGTTCCAGGCAGCGGTCGCTCTGAACGATGACCTGATTGAGCGTATACCAGTAAGTATCCTAGGTCTTTGAGTCCATGAAAACGTAGAACACCGGCACGTACAGATCGACGCCAGTGTCACGCACCATGACGATCAGGCACTGCGAGAACGGTTTGGGTGCGATCTTGAATGTGGCGTCCAGGTAGAGTGTGATGCCCGGGTAGCGCATAAGCCAAAGCAAGTCTGGGTGACCAAAGCCCACCATGCAATGGAGCTTATCGCCAGCGCTGTAGGACAGATTGAACTGCACAAACATCCGTTCGTCGTCTGGGACCACGAAACGGGCTGGGGACGACTTGATGGCTTGATGAACGCTTCCGCCGGTCACTGTGGCTCTCATGTTCTTGATTATGGCCACCGACGGGCTACGCGTGATCATTTCGAGACTGCATTCGCTATGGAGACGCTTCATGTCGATCATGACGTCATCCCAGACTAGGGTCGGAGGACGGGATAGGTCGCACATCGCCGCCTCCTTCAGGGCTTCCCGTATTTCTTCCCGGACGTCGCGCATCTCGACAAGAAGATCCTCGTCACACGTATGCTCACTGCAAGCCCTGACAGTCCCGCCAGACACGATGAGACGAGCCTTGCACCCGACACGTAACTTGGAGCAGCTGTAGTTGGCCTTGCCGGGCTCCTCAACGGTGCGCTTGAGGTAGTAGTGGTGGTTGTTGTAGTCCATGGTTGTTGTTGCAATGACAGTTTGCCTGGACTAGCCCTTTCAAAGCATGGAGCTCAAGCTTGTCAGGATTGGTTGGCCAGTAACTTGACGTTTTGTGTTCTTCAATTGGTTGGTTCTCGACCCTTTCTTGGCCAGGCACCGCGAATGTGATGGAGCGCGTGCTGAGCGCGTGCGCTGTGGCATTGCGCACGAAGCGGCACGCGATGTGGAGCCTGATTGGGTCAGGTACACGCATCATGCGATATGATTGGTCGATTTGGATCAGATGGCGCGATCTGATTGGTCGAGAAACTTCAACAGCGGGACTCTTAGGATTTGCCTTGGCCACATTGGCGGCCCGACATCATTTGCACCATAGGGTTGGTTTATAGGCTTTCGGGCTCCCTGAAAAGCTTAGATGCATCTACGAACACAGGGAAACAAGGTCTACAGAGCCGATTTTGGATTAACTCAATAGGTCACTTCGAATTTTGCCTCCAAAACACCTTTTGAAAAGTGCCCGTGTATTAAATTGACACGTTTGGTAATGCAATAGTTAACACATTTTTCTGAAGTTTACGGTACTGTGCTGTGGGTGGAATTAGCAACTCGCAGCTCCAGGTAATTATCAAGAAAATATGCTAATTCGGTCACCTATTTTAGACTTTTTAGAGCAGTTTAGATCAGTTTTAGGTACAGAAAATCGACATCCCGCAGATTTGCCACAGAGCTGCGATATTTGAGCTGTCCAGATCATTGCTTGGTTCATACTCCACTAGCCACTCCAGCGGAATCGATATCTTCAGATCCGCAAGAAGAAGTGCTCTCGGCATCCAGGTGAACCTTGCAAGTGCAGACTGGAACGCCCTACTTGTGCGCGCATGGCTCGGGTCACAGAAAAACGGGAGTCGCCCCACGTGTGCTTCGCACTTGCTGAAGACAGCCATGAACCGAGGCCCGAAGTGTCCGCTCGAAACCTTGCTGTCCCATGACTCCAGCAAGCTCCTTCAAATCGAATTGCCCATGTGCGCTGTCACGGGGCTCCGTGACACATGGTGTGTCACCTGTGTAAATCAGGTGCCTGCTGCTCGACTCCCATTGGACAATGGGAGGCTCGTTCCCAGGCGACCTGTGATTGGTCCGAAAGGGATCAATCTGCATATTAGCCAATTAGAATAGGGTGCCTATACTATGGCGCTAGTAAGGGGCCAAGTCGGGTCCCAGGCCCCATTCTAATTCAGAGTCATTTTTACCTGCTTCCTCGCAAGTCTACGCTTCCTCAAGGCACTCTACAGTGTAAGCCTGTGACGGTGCTTCTAGCCCCGTTACATGCGCCATGGTATCAAGAAGAGCAAGCATCTCCCTCACTTCTTGACTCTGACGCAACACGGAATCACCCTCACGAAGTGGCTCAAGGTGTTGGCGCAGTTTATCTCCATCTCTCAGCTTCAGCTTGCTACATCGTAGCACGACTCAGCGGGTTTGAAGCCGCAAACGCAGAAGATCACTGGAGAGAGGGCGTGGTCAGCGATGGCGGCAATGGAGACCAAGGGCGGCGAGGCGACGACGGGGCGAATACCGTCGGCCGCGAGAGAGATGACGCGGCCGACAGGACCAGCAGTACAAGGGCACGACGACTGGGCGACTACCATGGAGAAGCCGGGAGACGACGGACGGCTGACAGGAGTCGTAGTCAAGAAGATGGAGCTAGGGGACTGCGCGGAAGACCACAGCGCGGTCTTGTGCATATAGCAGTGTGAGATTCGGCCGCAGTGGCAGAAGCAAGAATACAACAGCTAAGGCGGCGACGCCTGAACAAGTAAGGACTTCGCAGCGACAGCAAGAAGTGGTGGGGGCCCGAAAGCCAGGAGGCGACCTACAAGTGCGTGGTGATGGTGGTGCGGCCGGTTTCTGCGGTAACCAGGTTCGCAGCGGTAACCAGGCCGATAACGACCGCACGTGACGTCCGCTGCTCCGGTTGGTACTTCCCTGAGTGCTGTGTGTTGCATGCGAATGCTCTGCGACTCGGTGTGCGATGTAGCTAGACAGCGTGTGATGTGGAGGGTGTCAAGGAGAAAGACAGGGTTGTGTGCTACGTGTGAGTGGTGCGCTCGGGGCTGTGCTGAGTCCAGCCGCTCGGAAACCATGACGACGGCAACCAGGCGTGTAGAGTATGTCAACAGAAGACACGTACTCGGGGGCGACTATTCCGCCAAGAGAAAACTGTCAGGGAGAAAACGAGCGCGCCAACAAGGGATACCAGATCCCTACTGGTCTTGAGGCGTGTCGATTATGCTGTTGCGTATGTATCAGTAAAGCTGAAAGCTTCTCCACGAGAACAGCGAGTCCATCATAGTGTGGGCAAAGCTCAACAACCCCATTAGCATGCATTTCCAGACCCCAGCAGGACAGTCTCGACTACTGTTGGAATGCGTTTGCTGTAGAATGAAATAAGCTGTGGGCACCGTTGCAGGAGTGATAGCTTTGACGGTCATCAAGAGCACTTCAACCAGCAGAGATTCTGGGAAATTTGGGTCGACCAACTGCAGATGAAAACGACTAGCAAAACGAACCGACTAGTATTCCTCCAAGGTTACAGCTCGAACACACCTTGCAGAAGCTGCAAACTGGAAAATAAAAGTGGCCATGCAGTCATTTAGAGGAGATAAGCCTCAGCCCAGCGGCAGCGATTCGCGCTCACGTTTCCGATCATAAGATATTTTCTGTTATGCCCTGCGGTCTGCTCACGCGCAAGAAGACGAGCGAACCTTTGGAGCTCGCCAAATGCGCTTGGATTCGTCTTCACACACACATTGACCAGCATTTTCAGAATAGGAAAACGTGTTTCAATCCCCATACGTAAGCGACGGCACCAGTTCCTGGTGGTGTACGTAGCACTAAACGATTGCTGGTAGGTGCATCAACTCGTCACGGTCATGGTTTTCCATGTCGGCACCTTTTACGTCCAGGGTACAGTACTTCAGTGCAGGTTTCATGTACAGCAAAGGAAACTCGCAGCATTTGCACCGGGACGACATTCTCTGGGCATTTGATTGTGAAAGAGTTTACCCCGGTAGCGCTCACATCTATAGCGGTTGTCGCGCTCCCTAGAAAGTTCTCGTGTAGGACCTCGCACTCGTCGAAACCAGGGTTGAGAACAGACTTTGAAACATCTTGCTCGTCGCCCACCAGACACTGCAAAGCAGCGTTCATTCATGCCGTTTGCACCAGCACGGCCTCCTCAGGATCGACTTTGTCTTTTGCCGCTGGGGCGTTGAGAACTAAACCCTTCGACACTTTGTTGGAGACAAATGCTGCGGATTATCTGGGCCTGGCACGGGCGTCCCAGTACCTCCTGTGATCATGAAAGTGCAAAAATGTCAGCAAAGCGGTCGATGCCTATGACGAGTGGGAAATTGCCAGCCACTTCGAGTTTCTCGATCGATGAACGGAAGCGCGCTTGTTCACGGAAACACGCGTAGTCCAACCATCACCACACTAGAAAATCCAATGCCTTTGTCTGCTCCGCGATCCTGAATACAAGCACAAGTTTGTGGACACTTGCATGAGCGGTGCCATAAAACAAAGCTTCGGTCTGGTAACTTAGTCATTGATTCTTCGACAGGACACGTGTCACTGCGATACGAGTCTTCGATGGCACTACTGGTGGATTCATGTCGGCCTTGATCTGCATCCCTGGTACCAGAAACAGCTCCAACCCCCGACCCCTACCCCCCTAACACGCTTTTTAGCAATTCGTTGGCGCTATTGTTGCTTTCATGGGAAAAATCTAGCCTGAACCGAACAAACCTGAACCGAGCATCCGTTTTGGCGGTTAGGACTTCCCTTCGATTTTAAACCGGTATCGCGAAGTTCGATTATCGGTATTACCGCTTCGGTCCGTTTTGTTTTGGAGGGGGGGGTGAAGCGAAATGCCAACTTCGCTTCGTTGTGTTCGTTCAATCGTTCAAGGGGCGTGGGGGTTGTCGTTTTGCTCGTTCAAGCGTCACATTCTAACCCCTGGTTGGCTATAATTTGTTAGGAATAGCTTCACCGACCTTCCGAACGGGCCGCACCAATCGCGGGGCTGTCCTGCCGTGCTCAAGTGCACAACGCATCCGCTGCAGGCGTCACCCCACGGGGGTTCATGAGCACGCCGCGCGCAAGGCCCCACGCAAGCTCTCACTATTCAATCAGCAACCACCCAACAACCAACAACCAGTAACCAGCAACCTCCCCTCTTCGCTACCGTCGCCTAAACCATCCGTCTTCTTCCTGTAGCTCGTCGCTGACATTCCTGTACACGTCGCTGCTCACGACCGGTCTCCGCGGCTCCATGGCGCCTTTGACATTACCATATTCGACTTCCCGGGAGCCTTCTCGCCACCGCCATTTGCGTCCTTGCGCCAAGGTGTTGGGGTCGCGAGCTTTGCGACCGAGCTGGCGGCATTCCAGCTCCCCGTAGCTCCGAAACTCACCATTCTTCGCCCATATTCAAACACGCTGCCACCGACAGCGTCCTCGCGGCAGACATCAGCGCAGGCAGTATCAGCAGACCGCCCGCTTCCAGGGATCCCCTATGTTGGACGCATCAGTCCAGAAAGCGTTTCATCGGTGGTGACTCGGGCGATCCAGAGCTTCCAGCCTTCACCTGGATTCGAGCTAGTCCCGCAAAAGCAATACTAACGCTCGCTGATCTTTAAGTCGGGCGTCAGCATCAAGGCTACTTTGGACGGCAATGAGATGGTTGGCTTGCTGTGCAAAGGCAGTCAGAGCTGCCGAGACGCACCGAAGTTCTACTCACTCTATGCTAGGAAAACCAGCCGCGCGACTAAACATCTCAAGAGCGTGCATTGTGTGGTCTCCGACAAGACTAACGTTGAGGAATCACGCAAACAAACCCGAGAAGATGACGTCGAGACCTTCCTGAGCGCAGCAAAATTTCAGGAGGACTCATAGCGATTGAGTTTGCTGCTGCACACGCTGGTGGTAGTGCACAATAATTTGCCCTTCATCATGGGCGAGTGGGAGGAGAGCAGAGTGCTTCAGACCGTGACTACAAAAGAGGATTTTTGCGTGCTTGTGGATCAGCACACCGTGTTGCATTCGCTCATTGAGCTGTACGCGTGTGGAAAGTGGGAGACGCTGCACTACTTGCGGGAGAATCGCGTGCCTGG
The DNA here is from genome assembly GCA_023338205.1 of Halophytophthora polymorphica. Taxonomy (NCBI): domain Eukaryota; phylum Oomycota; class Peronosporomycetes; order Peronosporales; family Peronosporaceae; genus Halophytophthora; species Halophytophthora polymorphica. The sequence goes on from JAADYJ010000302.1 coordinate 25,412, forward strand.
CGTAAGTGTCTCTCCATGATGGCAGATTTCTGGACAGCGAAGTTCCCCAGAATTAAACACCTGGGTCTACGCGTCTACATTGTGGACAAGAATTTCAAGTTCCGTTGGGTTCTACTAGGAACCCGCCATTTTCAGCTCATGTATGGCGAGTGCAACTCGGGGATCTGAGGACCGTTTAAGCAGTGGATCGAGGCCATCCTGGTGGGCTTTGATCTTGGAACGGGGGACGTTTTCGGTGCTACAAGTGATGTTGGGGCCGATGCCAAGTGAATGATGAAGACAGGCCTCACTTTGCAGTGGGAATGATGCATACCGTATCTCACAGTTGCAGCTACGAAACAAGCGTTCGGAATGACGGGCCAGCGGAGTACCAGTAAGAACCGCGACATTTTTGACCTGGCAAAAAAAATTACCATGACGGTGTATCTGACGCGCCACATGAAGGTTATGTGCTAGGCTTCACAAAGGCGAAAACCCTAATTACCTACCGCGACCACCGCTTTATGGGACTCTCTCGCGTTCTCCAACGCCTACTACAACACTGGGAGGTAGTCTAGAGGTTCTACCAATAGCGAACGGTAAAGTGTATTCATGACGGCAAAGATCCTTCCAACCCGTTCCTGTTGGCTAGTGATAAAGGTCTTCTTAAGCAGTTGATGGCGCTGCTAGCGCCTATCATCGCCCTTAACGCGAAGAACCAGAAGGAGAATGCCAGCCAGGTCGAAGTAGTTCTGACAACGTACAGGCTCCAACTCACGACCCTGGACGTCGATGAGCCGCTCAAGCACTACAACGCCACTCGGGCGGACCCTCGCTACTTCCACCCCACAGAGTTGGAGCCCCTCGTCACCACCACGCGCAAGCTGTTGACGGAGGTGTTTGAGCTGAACTTCTTCGTGTGATACACGGATTGCCAGCGCATGCGAACTACATCACTTGTCCTAGAAGTGCAGATGATGCTGCACCCCAATGTGAAG
>JAADYJ010000303.1:0-26357 GCA_023338205.1 Halophytophthora polymorphica
AGAGATCTGTGAGCGAGTCCCAGGCCACGCCGATGAACTCGACGATGCGCGGGTGCTCCATCACAGCCATGAACTTGATCTCGGCCAAGAAGGCATTCACGTACTGCAGGTTCCTGCGAGTAGCGGGGAGAAGCACCTTGATGGCGACGGGCTTGCCGTTATACTGGCCGGTGTACACCTCGCCTCCGCCTCCGCGACTGATGAGCTTCTGCATGACGACCTTCTCGCGCGGGATGCGGGCGGCAGTGATGTCGTCGTCTTCCCAGAGGCCTCCGCGGCTGCTGGGCTTGGTGTCGAGGATTGAGCCCGTGCGGGCGGTGGAGCCGGTAGTGCCTTCCGTCGTGAAAGTTCCATTCTTCCCGTAGATTGGCGACAACACCCCGTCGTAGTTGTCGTCGACTTCACGACCAGCGCCGCGTTCCTTGAGCTTCTTGTTGACCCGGCAGCGCCAGAAAATGAAACCAGCAACAGCGAGAACGACGACGCGACCCCAAACATGATGCCGGTCAGCGCAGTCGAGCTCAGACCCGAGTTCTTGCTGTCACTCAACCCATTGTTGGCGTTGTCAATGCTGCAGCTGTTGTTGGTTGCCTCGCTTGTGCTGCTGTCGGTGGTGCTACTCGAGCGGAACCGGCAATGCACCCTGCCCTTCTCGATGCACTTGCTGCTAGATATGTCGGACGCAGTGAGGTTGATATCGTCGACTTCGTCGTTGCTGTCTTCGTTGCCGGCGCTGCAGATATCAACGGAATAGTAGATCGTTACTTGAGCGGAAGTGTGCGAGGAAGTTGACTTTAACCGATTCGTATTCGCCCGCGTTCGTGCACCCAACACGGAGAAGGATAGGACAAGGAAGAGCGACGTACAACCCTCCTCCTCGTGCATGTCCATGATGAGGCATTTGGCCATTCCAAAGGTCTGCACCACGCGCCCCGTGTACGCATCGCGGTTTGACATGCTGAAGTTTATGGTCATGTAGACGTCTCCCAAGTCCTCGCAGCTTTCATCGATGCAGGGATCGCCACTAAATAACTCTTCCACGTTGACTAAGCCGACCAACCCGGGGGTGCCGGTGCAGCTGCTGTCATCGACATCGTACGTCTTGAAGGTCATCATGTCATCACCTCTGCACACCGTCACGCACCATCCCACCACAGTCAGCACCTTCGCCAGTGCTAACCCAAGAGTCCTCGTGCCGGGTATCCTCCGGGAACGGCGGTCTTCACTTGCGGTGGAGTTTTCGATAGTGCTGGTCGTTGGAAGGTCCGCGGACCGAGACCTTGTTGTAGCCATTGGGCGTTCTCCGCACGGATTTATTCTAACGTTACCGTAGATGATACCAACCTATTGCACAGTAATATCCAGTAAAATCCGGTGATTTCCTGAGCCTTTCCCCTCGAACAAGAAGTATGAAAGTAAAAATCAAGTTCCTAGAAATCTGCAGCCAATGAAATCCCTAAAAGGTTTGACTTTATCCAATAATAGTGCTTAGATGGCAATAATCGTGTTGTTGAATTATTAGAACAAACTTTCGCAACTTATTTGTCCCAGAGGAACAGTTAACTTGTAATTACGTCTGTAAAAAATACCTACGCTCTCTGGCAACATGCCACTTGGGGCTCCATCGACACCCAATGCGTCACCGTGCGGCAAGCATGGAAGCCTGGCCGTCCTGTTGTGCTCCAGGCTAAAACCAGACTTTGAGAGGAGCAAACCTAGAGAAGCTCAGCATCCAGCTGCCATGGTTTATCCAGCATGCAGGCCACCTTCAGGACTACAATCCAGGCTGTGTCTTCCCACATCGAGCGGCCATCTGGCGCATGCATCTAACAACGCCAAAATGGCTAGAACCACAGCACGTTTCGCCACATTTCCCTCCCATCGTTGATATGCATCAGCAGTCCCCTTTCCCGCACGGCGTGTCACATGCCTCCTCGCCCAATCCGCGCGCGCTGAACCCTCGTGTTCCGCCGTTTCATTGGCTCAAACCCCTCCCTGTGTCCGCACATATTCTCGGACAGCACATGACCTGCGAGAATGCAGCTCGTCCCGCCCTTCGGTTCCACCGACTTGAGGAAGCGCCAGTAGTCGGTCCGAAGCTGATTAGCGAGACGCCCCACACGCGAGACTGCTCCATCGCGAGCGCGTCGAGCCAAGTGGCGCAGTGAGCAAGAGCGGCGCGCGTTGCTGCTTGTGCCCCTGCCCTCAGGCCGCCATGACGACCGCGGACGAGGTGGAGGCGCGGCATCAGCACTACCAGACGGTCGCGTCCGCCACGTCGGCCGTGCTCTCCATCATCGGCGCCTTCTACATCATCGGCCGCTACTGGTACGCGCGCCGCATGAAGAACAAGGCGCTGTCGGTCTACGCCGCCTCGGCGCACCACCTGGACGTCACCAAGGAGCTCATCCACATCATCGCCATCCTCGTGAGTCGCTCTGTTGGTCTGTCGGTCTTGAGCTCGCGCGTGGGCCCCGAGACTCACGCTTGTCTACTCTGCGTCTGCTTCTAGGACCTTTTCGGCGCCACGGGCCGCGCCTTCGGCGTGCTGCCCACGCAGACGTTTAACCAGAGCGCGGGCGAGCCCGTGTCTGCCATCTGCAACATCCAGGCCTTCGGTAAGAATGCTGGCGTCACGCGTCTTGGCGCTGGCGGTCGTAACGCCCTGCTGTGCTTTCCTAGCGACTGGACTGACTTGGGACTGCGAACGTCGTGCTCGGTCTTGTGCGCGTAGTGATCACCTTCGGGGACGGTGCGCCCATCGCGTGGAACTTCATCATGGCGCTCAACCTCTTCCGCTGGGTGTGTCTGGGCGAGGACCAGGCCATGCTCATGAAGAAGATCAAGTGGTACATCATCTGGACGCTGCTCTTCACGCTGGCCATCCCGACCGTGGACCTCATTTTCGGCAAGTTCGGCGACGCCGGGCTCTGGTGCTGGGTCGTGGACGACGGCTCCACAGAGGCCATCTGGTGGATGCTGGGCACGCTCTACATTTGGGTCATCGCGGGCGGCGTGACCATGACCGTCTTCCTCGTGCTCGTCAAGATCAACATGCAGAAACGGCTCAAGACGCACGAGAACGACGACGCTAACGACGCCTACTACGCCGTGGTGCACAACCTCACGGTCTACATCTCGGGCTTCATCCTGTGTTGGTTGCCGGCCGTCGTGGACCGCGGCTACAGCACCATCACGGGCAACACGTCCTTCACGCTCGACATGTGCCACGCCACCATCGTGCCGCTGCAAGGCTTCATCAACGCCGTCATCTACGGCAAGTTCCACATCTGGGTCGTGCGCCACGTGCGCGAGCCCTGGATGCCCAACGGCCGCGGCTCGTCCACCAAGAACAGCAAGCTCTCGGACGATATGCTGCGTATGACGGCGCGGCTGCACGAGCGCGAGCGCCAGCACATGGGCACGGCCTCCATCTTCGTCACCACCTTTGACATGAACTGGAGCGCCTGTCCGCCCAACCTGGAGGACTGGATCCCCGCGGGCAAAGACCTCTACGTCTTCTCACTGCAGCACTGCGTGGAGGTGCAGACCATCGAGCAGGTCATCCGTGGCTATCTCCTGCAAGTCAACTACCCCACGGCCTACCGCTCCATCACTTCCATCGCGGGGACGGCCGTGCGTGGCCACGTCCAAGACGTAAGGCTCCTGTTTCCAGGACAACTTGGTGACTGTGTTCCGTGTCGTGTGGGTGGAAGAGTGCGTCTGACGGTCTTATGATCGTCCTCGTGGCTCTCGTGTGTCAGGCGTCGGTGTGTCAGATCGTGTTCGTGAACAACGCGGACGACTCGAGCGGCAACGTGCAGTTCCACGCGGCGGACGGCCGCATCTGGGCGCAGCGCAAGACGTTTAACGAGGTGGTAGGCATCCCCATCCGCTACTTTGACGCCTCCATCGCCTTCGTGTCGTGCAACCTGAGCACGTCGCTCAGCAACGCGTCGCAGCGACTGTATCAGCCAATGCCCACCACGGTCTTGGAAAAGCACGCCGTAGCCTCCAGCCTCGTGCACTCGTTCGCCATGGACGCGGACCGCGCCGCAGTGGACTTTCCCAACTTGTATCACCACACGGTGCTTTCCGGGAACCTCAACTACGACGTGGAAATGGCGCGCTCCACACTCGCCACGTCGCTGGACCAGGCATACAAGGCAGAGGCGCTCAAGAAGGCCACGGACGCGGCCATCGAGGCGCAGATCAAGGCGGTGCACAAGGTCAAGCCCAAGGACGGGGACGCCAAGATTCCGCCTCAGCGGAGTCAGCGCATCGACGCTCCCAGCCAGTGGGGGGACTTTGAGCGCGCCAGTACCGAAGCTTCGGCTTCCACAGACGGCGACGGCCGAGACCTCGTGTACCGCGAAATCTACTCGTCCTTCGACGGCGAGCTGCCCTTCACGATGCTGGAATCGCCTGTCCATCCGGCCTCGCATGGCGACGCCACTGCTTTGACTTCCAGTCCGAGTGCAGCGGCCAGTCATGACACGACAGGCGCTAACACTGGCGACAGCGTGGCACTGTCGATCCAAGAAGGCGACGAAGACAAGGAGCAAGATGAAGAGAGGGCGTCGGGGGACAAGACGAGGTGGCGCACCTTCCTGGACGGCTTGTTCCCGGAGCACTCGTGGAGCCAGGAGTCGAGCCAAGTGCTCACGTCGTCTTTTGGCAAGAACCGGTCGCTGGACCGCCTGCTTGGCACCAGCCACTCCACGCCCGTCTCGCGTGCGACGGCCAAGAAGATCCGCGATCTCCTGGCCAAGTACGAGCTCATCGCCGAGAGTTCGGCCCAGAAGTGGCAGGAGGTGCTGCGCTTCGACCAGCTGCGCGCCTCCATCGAGGCCAAGGAGATCTTCTGCGGCTTCGAGGAGCCTCCCATCCGGTTCCTGCCGTCCTACCCGCGCAAAGTGGGCGCCGCGGCGTCCTTCTCCATGGTCGGCGAGCGCTCGTGTCGAGACCTCTTCAACGACACGGACGACGACTTCATGGCGGCCAGCGGGCCGCCGGCCTACAAGGACCGTATCCTGGCGCACTCGCTGCAAGACACCAAGCAGCGGCTACGCCACGTGGACTACTGGGCGTGCGAGAACATCACCACGTCGACGCACAAGCCGGTATGCAGCGTCTACGAGCTCGAGGTGGACCGCTTCTTCTCGTACAACATGGACGAGGCCGCCGTGGCCGACCTGCGCCAGGGCAACCACGCTCTGCGGGACAAGCGCGACGTGCGCGAGTTCCGCCTAAAGCTGGTCAAGCTGGACGCCAACATCTGGACGTACGAGGAGGTGGACGGCGGCTCGGCGGCGCGTGGCAGCGGCAGTAGGCGGCGCGCACACGGCTCCACCAACTCGAGTAACCTGACGATGGGCCGGAGGAGCGGTCGCAGCAGCCACGAGGGCAACAACTCGAGCAGCACGACCAGCAGCAACGCGTCCTCGCAACGCAGCCTGCGCGTACGAGTGCGTTCTCGCCGGCGGAAGATGTCGTTGGTGCAGATGGTAGGCCGCGTGCTCAGCACGAAGGGCCGGCCACGCTCGGACAGCAGCTCCGCGAGCTCCCAGACGACGACACCCAACCAGTACTCGGACTTCACGTCTGGGCCGGTGGGCTCGCAGCCTCTCACGCTCAGCGGCGACCGCCTGTCGGCGCTGGCGCCCTTCCGCCTCGAGCTGGTGCCCGTGGAGCCCGTGAGTATCTCCACCATCTTCCCGCTGCCGTCGGAAGACGTGTACGCGCTGCAGCGCAAGGTCTACGAGGTGGCGCACTTTGTGCAGAACGGTTTCCAGTCCAGCGCCCGGGTGGACGACGACGAGGAGTCCCAACTGGCCTACACCAACTTCCGCACGGTGGCTTGGAAGGAGGCCAGCAGCCACGGCGTGACCCACTCGGCCATCACCAAGGCCGTGAACGGCAGCGTGCATATCGCCATCAGTATCGAGGCCGAGAAAGGCCACGGCGGCCAAGGCGTGCTCTGTCTCAAGGAGACGGACCTCATCACGCACGCGGCGCCCGTGATCAGCGAGGCCGAGCCCATTCCCTTCAACGTGACGCTCACGTGGGGCGGCAAGCACGTGGGCTACCTGCACGGCGACATCCTCTGCTCCATGTAGCTCTATTTATCTCCATACGGTTTGCCCCAACGCGAGTCTTGCGTGGGTTTTGGTTGCACTGCTTCGTGGCTGCTGCACTCGTTGGCGTCAGTCAGCCCACGGGTTCTCCAGCGAGTTCAAGCAGCGACAAGTGCTCGTCTAACGGCCGAGGCTCTGGTGGTTCTGCTTCTCGTGGCGTGGAGGCCGGCAGGGGGGCGACAGCTTCGAGGGGACCAAGCGACTTGATGCTCGCAGCTTCGACTCCTACTACCTCCCACCTTTCTTCTTCAGACGAAGACGAAGAGGACGACGAAGGTGAAGATCGCCCCGATCGGGAACAGCTCCTCGGCTGCGGCGGGTGGACACTGGGGGACAAGTACGAGGACAGCGGCAGTGGACCAGGCGGCGGAGACGGCGCGCAAGGCGGAGGCAATGGCTGCAGCGCGTCTTCATCCTCGTCCTCGTCCTCGTCGCAGTCTTCCGTCTCTTCCACTGGGACCTGCACTGCGACTTGAGCGTGGACTTCAGAGGCGAGACGCGGCGCCTTCCCGCTCGCTGACGGCGCTGCTGGGGCCCGCACGTGCTTGAGTCTGGACTCGGCTTCGATCCGTTGTCTGCGCTCCACGTGCAGCTGCTTGCGGAGCGCCGCGAGTTGCTCCAGCATGGCGTTCTGCAGCAAGGCCTTGGCGCTTTTGAGCTGCTCGAGTTGCGAGCGCTGCGTCTCCACCTGCCGCTCCAGCGCCTGCTGCTCCTCCAGCGACGACGCGCTGATGGTCACGGCCTCGCTCATGGCCTTGGCGGCGTCGTTGCGCTGTTTCGACAGCGCCGTCAGGTCCTGCAGCGCGCTCTCCATGGCCTCGCGCAGCGCTCGCTCCTCCGTGCGTTTGCTCTCCAGCTGGGTCTGCAACTCGTCTCGCACCTGCCCCAGCTCGCTCACTTCAGCGCGCAACGCTCGCCCGCGCTCCTCCTGCTGCTCCACTGCCGTCTGCAGCTCGCCACAGACATCTTTGGCGGCCAGCAGCTCCTCTTCCGTCTTCTTCCGGGCCTCCTCAAGCCGCTCCAGCCCCAGCTCCAGCTCGCGCTCATGCTCTTGAAGCGTGGCGTTGGCCTCGCGTTGCTCTCGCAGTGTCTCGACCACGCGCTCGCGCTCTCGGCGTTCTCGGTCGACGTCCTGCTGCGCCGTCTGCACTGCGAGCTCCAGCCGCAGCTTCTCCTGTCCCCATAGCTGCAGCGCGTGCTGCGCAGCCTCGCGCTCTCCTCGTCGCCCGGCCTGCTCGTCCTTGAGCCGCGCCTCCAGCTGGAACTTGGCCTCGGCCTGCTCATGGATGAAGCGCAGCAGCGCCGCCTTCTCGCAGGCCGCCGTCTGCGCCTCGTCCGCGGCCTGGGCCAGCTTCTCGTCCAGCGTCGCGCGCTCCTTCTCCAGTGTCGCCACCCAGGCCTCCCGCGTCACCCGCGCGTCTTCCAGCTGCTGCTCCCGAGCCATTGCGTCTTGGAGCTCTGTCGACTGGGACGCGCTCTGCTTGCGCTGCTGAGCGAGCTGCAGCGCCAGCGCCTCGCTGTGATCCTGCAGCCGAGAGATCTCGAAGAGCAAACCCGTGTGCAGACTGCCGTTGAGCTCGTGCGCCTCGAGACGCGTCTCCAGAGCGCGTTGTACGATGGCCAGCTTGTCCCGCGCCTCGTCCGCGTCGCCACGGACCTGCGCCAGCCTCGAGTCCTTGTCGCTGACGGCCGCTTCCAGCGTCCGCACGCGTGCGCTGAGCTCCACGTTGCACTGCGCCAGCGTCTTCCCCTTGGTGCCCAGGAAGAAGCGGCGCTCGATCTTCTTGGCGTAGTCGCGGTTGCTGATGGCTTGCAGCTCCATCTGCTTGCGCTCCGACTGGATGCGGTCGATCTGAGGGCACAGCAGCACGATGGAGGACACGAGTAGAGTGAGACGACGATGGGGACAGCCGCTGGAAGGCTAGAGGAGGACGAAGGAGGACAGAGAGCAACAACAGACCAGATGCCGCAGCTTGGAGATCTCGCGCTCCTGCTTCGTGCTGGTGGCCGCCACCTTCTTCATCTCCCGGCGCAGCTGGTCATTCTGTCCACCAACAGCACGATAACTCGCAATCAGTAGACGTGGACACCGGTAGACAGGTCCGTCTGTGCAAGGTCAACAGCCCAAACGCCCGGCCTCGGACGTAGCGCTCGCCCAGTGCCCACCTTGTCCGTGGCCTTCTCCAGATGGAGCCGCGTGCGAAAGTAGCGCACTTCCAGCGCCTTGAGCTCGCGGTTCAGCGAGGCCACGTGGCTCGTGGGCGGCGGGAAGACGCGCTCCGAGTCCGCCAGCTCGCCCAGCTGGTTCCCGCTCGGCAGCGGCAGTCTGCTCCGCGCTCCAGCCTCCTCGTCCTGTCCGCCGGTGTCCTCAATGGCGCTGTCGTCCGCCCGTGCAGTCCTGGAACCGCCAGCGTCTTCAGGATTGCGACGTCGACTTGTCTGTCGCTTTCTGGGCTTCTTGGCCGCACCAACTCGCTCCTGCGCCCGTGGTGGCCTCTCCGTGACGCTCTCGACGTCCGTGGCCTGTGCTCCTGCCGTCTGGTGCCGCAGGTGCTCGCTCCCCATGGCGCTGAGCCGCCTTGTGTCTCGCGCTGTCTATAAAAAAGAGACCACAGACATGAACGCCACGAGTTGTCGCCCTCCAGCACTAGCAGTCGCACCGTTTCGCAGCGCTGCTTCTCCATGCTGCAACGCCTCGGTCGGGGCTTCACGCTGTTTGCTGTCCATATCGTCCTCCCTGCCTGGCCACGCAGAGCTTGTCAGAGACCGCAGTCACCGCAGAACGACAAGGCAGCGATACAAGAGCGGACGCGAAAGCTGTATGCAACAAGGCCAGGAGCCAGGTACGGGGCGCAGCAGCAGAGCAGCAGCCGAAGCCTCTGGCTGAGTCGCTCGTCGGCCTGCAGACGCAGCCACGACCACGCCGAGGCGCTTGCTGACTGGCTCGCTGGCTGGCTTATCTGCCTTCGATGCTGACGCCCGTGGCGCGCTTGCTCTTGCGGCCGGGCCGCGCGATCTCCTGCATGCGCTTGGCCAGCCGCGACTTGCGCGAGTCCGGGTCCGCCTTCTTGGCGGGCATGGCGTTCATGTCCACCTTGGGCTGCGGGCGGTGCATGAAGTCGATGTGCAGCTGGTCGGGCAGCCTCGCGCGCTCCGAAAAATCGCGCGGCTTGTCGTCGCTCTCGGCGGCGCGCGGGTTGAACACGCTGCCGCCCTGCGCGGCGCCGTGCGCGCTGGGCTTGGCCTTCTTCTGCTTGCGCCTGGTGAACACGAGGCACAAGTGTCGGCATGACAGCAGCGGCAGTAACAACCACGTCAATCCTTCCCCACTACTAGACGAGAGATGGAGTACACGAGCCAACCAGACGGACAGTCAGCTGGACGTACAAGCGCTCGCGACGACGGAAGCTGGCGTTCTCCGCCTTCTCCGCCTCGAGCTCCGCCAACTTGGAGAAGTCCAGCGTCTTGTTGAACACCGAGCGGCTCCAGCGCTCTACCAGGCTGCGGCACAGCTCCTTGTTCTCGCGCGTCTGACGCACGCATCGCCGCACAGTCAGCCGCCATCGCAACTCGCCAACAACGCGAGAACTCGCTGCCTACACACGCAGCCTTCGTCCTCCGTACCTCGTGCGGGTGCTTCATGAGGACCATGACCACCTTGCCCAGTCCGCTGCGCTTCAGGTGCTCCTTGAACACTACAGAACGCAGCGCAACGCAGTCAGTGAGAGCCTCGTTGCATCTCCACCTGCAGGAGAAGAGAGGCTCGACGCAAGCGTGACAGTCACCTGGCATCTTGCTGACCATGTCCAGCATCTTGGTGCGCACGCCAACGTTCGGCAGCGAGCCGTCTTCCAGCGGCTGGATCCACTTCTTCACGATCTGCTCCATAGCCACCACAGCCGCCATTGCCGTCGTTAGCGCTTGAATCCCAGGCGCACACGCCTGCTTTCCAAGTCTCCAATACGACCAACGCATCATCCAAGCCGTCCAGACAGCCAACGCACCGTGAGCAGGTCGAAATCCAGTAGCATGGGCTGGAACTGCACCTTGCGCAGGATGTGCAGCGCGCTGTCCACGAACTTGATCTTCTCCAGCGCCGGCCGACGCTCCGCCATGCTGTCCAGGTCGTCTGCGTAGGCCTTGTCCATGCGGAAGAGCACCTCCTGCGTGATTCGTTCCATCTCCTGCGCCGACAAGTTCATCTTCATGCGCGCGCGGCCCGTCTTGAGCGACTTGAGCGTCTCGTCGAAGAAGTCATCCTCGCGCTGCGACGCCGAGCGACCGGGAAGCTCCTCCATGGGGCGCTCGTCCTGGAACTGCTGGCGGTCCTCGTCATACTCGCCCAGCACGTCGGCCAGGTCGTCCTCGCGGTCGATAAAGTCGTCGTCCTCCTTCGTGCTCGGGCCTTCCTCGCCAGAGTCGTACTCGTCGCCAGAGTCGCGGCGCTTGCGTGGCGCGCCGGCGACCGCCTCGTCCGCGTGCTTGGCCCGCTTGGCCTGCGGCGCGGCCTCGCGCTTCACGGGCTTCTCCTCGTCCTCGCTCTCCGAGTCCGAGCCAAAGAGCCCCGACGCATCGGCCGTCGTGGTGGTCGTCGACGCTGCCAGCGTCCGCCCGGGCCCAGCAGGACACGCAAGAGACCCACAAGGATATTAGAGAATGGCACGATGCCCGGGTAACAGGGCCAACTAGCCTACCGTGCGGGATCTGTTCCTCCTCGTCCGAGCCGTCCGAGTCTTCGTCGCCGAACATCTCGTTGATGGAGCGCTTCTTGCGTTCGTCCTCTGCGCACGTGCATGCATGGAGAGGTCAGCGTCGCGATGAACACGGAGACTAGGGGCATGCGGAGACGCAGGGCGCGCGTGGGGCCGCGCCAGTGCCCGTGGGACGCACCGTCAGAGCCCGCCATGATCGTCTGCGCGCTTCCTCCTGCCTGTCTTCGCCTTTTGCTGGCTGGAATAATCGCGGCACAGACGCTGGGACGGCGGTGTTGCGCGAAGGTTGCACCAAAGCGCTCGGTTTTTGAGATCCAAACGTACCGGTAGCGTACCGGCTGTCTTGAATTCGCCGCCTACAAAAACCGAGTACGCGTCCCCCCATGGTTGGAATTTCCGGAATTTCCAACCATGGGGGGACGTGTACTTGGTTTTTGTAGTGGGCGATTTTTCAAAACAATGCATTTAACAAAACGTACTGTTTTGAGATATTCCAGATGAGAAGGGTGGTGGAAATAGTGCGCCTTGGGCAGCTATAAAATCCTGTTTCCGAAATGACTTGCACTGGTTTAATCACATCTCGACCGCGGTCTCACTGGTTTTGGTGAATACAACACATGAACTCCATTGGCTGGCCACTGGAAAGTTCACCCACGGTTTCTGAAGGCACACGCATGAACATGGTCGTCTAGTGGCCTCGTCTTCCTCTTGCTACGTCGTAGCTGTCTCCCTACGCTGGCGAGCGACGTCGCCATACGAAGAGAGAGAGAGAGAGAGAGAGAGAGCGATGGTATATTACTGAACGTTGCGGGCATCTTCGCGGGCAAAGCGGCGGCTGGTCGTCCAACCAGAGCCCGCGGCGCCTGACATGGCCCTGTGGCAGTCGGCGTCGCTCTTGTCTGGAGCCGCCACGTGCCTGGAAGAGCGAGGGTGAGAGAGCGCGCGCGCTGCCACTACATGATCTGGCAAGGCGCGCAGCAGTCCGCCTTGACGCTGGCCTCCCCACCCTGCGTGCCTGCGGACGTGGCGGCCGAACTCCGGATGTGCTGGTCCTTGTTCACCATGGGGTACTTGTGCGCGGCGGCGATTGCGTCAGCGTTGGGCACCAGCGGGTTCACAGGCGCCTCCGTGTACGACGGACGCCGCTGCTGCCTCGACGCGCCGCTGGCCGCCGAGCCCGTGTCCGAGGACGCTCCGCGTGGACGTGGGCCCAGATCGCTGCGTCGGCCGCCGTAGTCGCTGCGCCGGCCGCCGTACTCGCTCGAGGACGCGTCGCTCTCGGCGTCCATGCGCTCGCTGCGCAGACTGAAGACCTCGGATGGCGTGCCCTCGGGGCGGTGCTGGCGCGCCTGCAGCCCCTGGATCCAGCGCGTCGCGTCGTCCTGGCTGTCCGCTTTGAGCAGATACGACTGCTCGCCGATGGCGATGGAGAACTCGAGCTTGTCGCCGTCCGCCGGGTTGAAGTCAATGTCCTGCGTGCGCCACAGGTCGATGCACGCCAGTAGCTTCTCGCTCTCGCGGTTCTGCAGCGCGGAGCACGCACACGGAGACACAGAGACACAAATCCGCCGCAGTGCGTGTTACTTCCTCTCCGCAACGCGCGTGCAACCATTGCGTCGCGCAACAGCCGGAAAGCGCAGCACTAGACGCGCAGGACAGCGCCGCACCTTGTAGTACGTGAGGTAGTGCGTGGTGGCCTCGAAGTACCGGCGCTGCCAGCGGTCATGGCGCGATTTCTTGCGCAGGTAACCTACGGCCACACGGTGCAAAAGGTCGTCGGGTGAGTGTCTTGCTTCGCCTCGGCCAGCGCGCAGCACGCAACGCGCAGCCGCAGCCAGAGCCGCCGCGGCGTCTGCACAGAGTAGAGAAGACGAGTGCAGAGCAGTCACGGCCACGGCATCAGCCGCGGCATGCTCGCGGCCGCACCTTTCAGCTCCGGGAGCTCCATGCTGTCCGTCAGAAGGTGTTGGCGTCTAAAACAGTCTGGCTGAAGGAAGGGAAACAGCTCCTGATTTTTGCAAGAACGCAATTTGGACGCGAGATAGCGGGTTTCCGATTTCGCCGATACGATTGGAAAGTGTCGCTATTTGATCTCGCGTGCGATTGGCTGATGAGAGTTTGGAAATGCCGTTTTCGGCAACGGACGGGGGGTCGCCCCTAAAGAGGATGCTAAATCGCCCCGTCCTGATATCTCGCGGGTCGTCTCGGATTTGCAGAAATGTCGCCTAAAAAAGAACTTTGTCATTCGTGACAGGTCTATTTCGCTCTGCGGTTCAACTGTGACCACGAGTGTCTGAATCAACAAAGAGCATGGGCTCGCACCCCCGCGGAAGAAGGAAGAGAACACTTGCAAGCAAGAAGACTCCGGACCGCGCTCTTCCCCGTTGGGATTTCTCTGCGTATGTCTACCAAGAGGAATAAGTTCTCGTCTCAGAATGACGTTGAGGCCGTGGCTCTATTTCACACTCCAAAGATGGCTACATGTACGGCGCAGATGCTTGAAGCCGCGACCCGACCTTACGTCACTCAATCCAAGCTCGCTGACCGTCCTCGCTCACAAATGGGACCTCCGCTCCTTACTGGCCTGCAGCTCATAACCCGCTCATGATGGGCTGGCCTTGCAGGAGGTTAGCTGCAGCCTTCGCCGACAAGAGGCAGCTGTCAATGTTGGAGCCCACGAAGGCGTCGCCCGCCACCACGATACGCGGGAACTCGCTGAGCACGAGAGCTGGAGGCGAGTCCTTCCCTTCCGCGACCTTGGTGTCGTGATACGGCAGTGTGACCTGCGAAACGCTGTGCAGTTGCAGACGATCACCAGGGAGCCACCACGTCAGTATGCGTGGCCATTCCGAGCCATTTCGACCAATGCAGGAGGACAATAGAGCGGCGCTTACCGCCAACGGTGCAGACGCGCATCCAGCTCTACGGGGAGAGATGGGACCGCCTCGTGCACTGCCGTGGAGATTACGTCCAAGATCTTGTCGTTGTGCGACGTGTCGTCCATGAACGTGGTACCGAAGGACACGGCCGTGTGCACCAGCAGCGTCGGCGGGGACTGCTCACTGGCTTTCTTCTTGAGGTGGTCCCAGCACATGAAGCGGATCACGTCGTTCTCGTCCCTGGACACATACTTGGCCGTCCATCCCAGCTCTTGCACCTTCGTCGCCGCCTTCTGGTCGAAGAGGTAGGCGGCCGCGAAGCGTTGTGAGTACCGCACGTCTTCCATCGCCTGCAGTTTGCGCGGAGAGACCTCGAAAGACGAGCTCTTCTTGAGGATTGCCAGCACCTGTAGTACACCCATGGTCAGCCATTAGTTCCTACTACTTGTCTTCAACGCAAACGCTTGAAACGTGTCGACTTACGTTTGGAATGGGGCACGTGAGCACCAGCTGGTTCACGATCTCCTCCTCGCCTTCGCTGGTCACCACCTTGATGGTCTTCTCGTCCACGACGTTGAACTTCTCCACGTGGTGCGACAGCGCCGTTGGCGTTCCTAAAAGCAGCACAAGGATCGAGAGAGTTCCATAGATAGGTGCACATATGGTGAACATGGCGAGCAAAATGGCAGCGGTCTTCCATGCTACAAGTCCAGCGATCCGTACCAACCAGGAAGTCCTCGACGATCGAGCGGAATCCCTTCTCGTCCGGGCAAACTGCATGCTGCTTGGATGAGTCGCGGTGCGGGTCCTGCGCGATCTCACTCTCGGCGAAAGGCACGAGCTTGCCGCTCTGTACGAGCTTGTCGCGGAAGTCGCCGTTCTTGCCCGAGAGCTGCGTCCAGTACTGCGCGCCCATGTCCACGTGCACGTTGCGCTGCTTCGGAAAGGATCTGTCCGTCACAGTGGCGCAAAGCGTATAGCACAGCACGTCAACGCGTGCACACTTATCCGCCACCGCGCCTCTTGGCGACTGCGCTTGCGCTCGCTCACCTGGCCATGAGGCGGCCGCCCGAGATGCTGTTGCGCTCCCAGACCGCCACCTCCGAGGCGAAGCGGCCCGCCTGGCGCGCGTCCTGCAGCAGCCGCGCCAGCGCCGCGCCCGTCAAGCCGCCGCCCACGATCAGCGTCTTGCCCGCCATATCTCTTCCAACTTGTTCTCGCTTTGACGCGTTCAATTCCAAAGTGGCGCTGTCCCAGTCAACGTCTGGGCCGGCCCAGAGCTTGAAGTGGAGGCCGTCCGCCCCGCTCAGTGGTCGAAACCCGCGGCGAGATCGGCGTGCGCAGCCAATGGGTGCGCGACCCTGACCGGAGGCTCCGCTATTTATAGCCAACCGGTCGCGCGCGTGGCGGGGGATGCGGGCTAGGGGCGAGCTTTGGCGTGTCGAGTCTGACCCGCCTTCTTCCGGCCTTCCTCTTCTTGGCCTCATTCCAATATGGCGGAGGAGAAGGCGACGCACTCGGACGCAGCCTCTGCGGGCGCGCTGGCGGCAGCGCTGGCGCCCGACGTGCTCAACGCCACCTTCCCGCAGACGCAGACGCGGCCGGCGGCGCTCTTCCAGCTGGCGGGCGCAGCGGGCGGCGGCCGCTTCGTGCTTCCCGACGTGGCGCTGCGCAAGGTGGTCAAGCGCGCCATTTTCGAGGCGAGTTCCCCTGTGTCCACGGCCCGTTGGGTCGCTGTGTGGGGTACGAGACGGTGGCGATGGCTGTTCTGAGCTTGTGCGTTGTGTTGCGCGGCTGCGACTGCGCAGAACTTTGACGAGACGGCGTATAACGTCAAGCCGCCCACGCAGATGCTGCGCTTCATCGACGCGCTGCGCTACCACAAGCCCACGGACGAGGAGCGCCAGGCGCTCAACCTCAACAGCGCCGCTGAGCGCATCTACCTGCACGACCTCAACGACGTGCGTGGCGTCTCGCGGCTGCTCTGCGTCCGCAAGCCGCGATGATTCACGTCACTTTGCTTCTCTCTTGTGGGTTGCCGTGGCTGTTGGCGACCAGGTGCTCATGATGCTGGGGGCGCGCAAGGGCGCGCGCTTCAGCTCGCAGGACGTGAACCGACTGCGGCGAATAGCGGAGAGCCTGGAGGCACGCTACAAGACGGTGGACCGCGCCTTCCGCGAGCTGCCGTCCGAGGTGGTGCGCTACCGCTTCGCGAGCGTCAAGCGGCTGGAGGAGGACGCGTCCAACTTTGCCTTCCTGGGCCACCGCCGGCGCAGCAGCCTCGTGGGCATGGAGGCGCTGAGCCCGGAGGACGCCGTGCGGCGACAGGCCTTCCACTTCCAGTGGCTCGCACGCCAGTACGTGGTGGCCTTCGGGCTGCTGCGGGACGCCATGCGGCAGATCTACGCGCGCGTGCAGGAGGACTTGGCGTCCGCCGCGGACCTGACCGAGCCCACGCTCGCGGACATTAACGACGCAGGTTGGTGGCGGCTTGATGCGTGCGTGGAGGTGCTGGCTGGCCGACTGGCTGGCTGGCCGACTGGCTGGCTGGCCGACTGGCTGGCTGGTGGGCGGCGACGCGCCTGCGCTGGCCGAGACGCTCACGTGTGCGCGTTCTCGTCGTGTCTGTGTGCTGCCGCGCGGTGGCCGGGGCTCCTTGCTGCGCAGTAGAAGCAGAGTTTGAGGCCAAGACGCACCGGCCCTTCCCGGCCTTCCTGCTCGTGCTCATCCAGAAGTACCACCGCGAGCGCCACCACGAGCACGCGCCCTGGGCCGCGGCCTCGGAGGACCCGCCCTTGGACTCGATCGCGCACTTTGCGCTCTATTTATCGGCCGTGCTGCTGCAGCCGGCGCCCCTCACGGCGCAGGAGCTGCTCAGCGCCCAAGTGCTGCTGCAAGTGGTGTACGTGGCGCTCGCTCTCGCTCGTCTCGGCCTCTCGTGGCGTCGCTGACGCCGCTTGTGTGTTGTCTTGCGGCTTGTGTGGGCTGCACCATGTGTCGCTGCTGTAGCAAGGCCGAGTTCCGCGTGGACCACCACGCGATGGTGCTGGAGCTGCTGCACGTGGTGCGGGCGGACGGCCACGTGCTGGTCAACCGCGCGGCCTCGTGGCCGCGGGGCGAGTCCAGGCCGCCAGACGAGCGCGACGTGCGTGTGCTGACCCACGGGGCGCTGGGCGGGCTGCTCTTCGCCTTCCTCGCGACCGTGCGCGAGCTGCGTCTGGTGCCGCGCGAGAAGGAGCTGCTCGCTTGCAGGAAGCGCGCCCGGAAGGCGGCGCCGTCGCAGTCGCCGTCGCAGTCGCCGTCGCAGTCGCGGACGGAGCCCCGCGAGGCGGCGTAACGTGCGGCGCATAGGATTAGAAGCGCGAGCGGGCGCAGGAAGCGCAAACGCGGCGCATGTATAGAAGAAGACGCCACGGCGACGGTAAAGCGGCAAACACAGCAGGACGAGCACCACGTGCAGAGGCAAGTTGCCGCGTGGATGGAAGGCAGGGCCCGTGGCGCCCGGCCCAGAGCAGTGCAGACGCAGGCCAACTGGCCGGGTCGCGTCGCGTTGTGCATGTAGCCATGTGGAGGCTCGGCGAAGGCCGGCCGGCCCCGACGACGCGACGCGACGCGAAAGCCGGCGCGACGTGGCGGCCCGCGCGCGCAGGCTGGCTGGCAGCTTGGCGCCGCGCGTCCACTAGCCGAAAAAAGCGGCGCAAGAAGCGGCTCTGCCGGCGCACGTTGCAGCCTGGCGCGAGTGTGCTTCCACTCGGCTCTCGCTTCAAGACGGAGGCCGCGACGCCCGCAGCCGAGCGAGCACGAGCAAGTGGCGCGGTTGACACGGGCGCGCTTGGCTGCGGCTGGCGGCTGCTGGGGGCGAGCCCGCCGCCTGCCAGGGGCGCCACCACCAAGTCTTCATTGCGGTCATGCTCCATTGTGCTTCCTCCCTTTCGTGCTGCCGAAGCAGTAGAGACCGGGCCAGAGTCTAGACAGAGGCGCCGCATACAAAGACCAAGTATAGCGGGCGGCGGAGCCCCCTGCTGTACGGTACAGCGCCGAGCCGGAGCGCAGACCTGCGCTCAGTATGGGGCCCAGAAAGGCAGTTCAGGCGGCGCGAGTCACTTGGGTTCAGTATGGCGTGGCCTCCGTGACGTATCAGGGGTGGGGGCTGCGCAGCACAGCTCCGTCCAATCCGCGCGCTTCCCGGTGCGCGGGCGCATTAACGTCAACTCTGATCCCGAGTCGGGGCCAATCACACCACGCCGCACGCACCTTTAACTCTCTCTGGATTACTCGGTCGGGATTGCGGCTAGGGCTGGGCCACCCACTCCTCTTGGTCTCACTATGCGCTGGCGTGGGGTTGTGGTGCCCGCACAGAACGGGCCGAGGCGAGCAGTACCGTGGCCGGCGCCGTAGTGCGGACAGCGGCACCCCGCTCAAGTGACTGACTCTCTTTGCCCAAGCAAGTAACGGCCCGAGGCGTCGCCCCACAGCGCAAGCGCAGCGAGCGAGAGCGCCAAGAAGAGCGAGCGCCCCAGTCCCGCCCTGCTGCAGCGCAGTCTTCCTCGAGACGGCTCGGCGGCTCCCCTCCCTCTTCTTCTGCGGACGCGCGTGACTCACGGCCAACGCGCGCGCGCGCGCTCTCTCTCTCCTCTCTCCTCTCTGGCTCACGGAGTACTCGTGCATCTGGAGAAGCGCGCGTTTCGCTGCCGGCAAAAGCAAGCCCGCACGCGCAGGAGAAGGTCGGCGAGTGCGAGGAGGACACGCGGCATCGGCGCACGGTCGTTTCCGTGGGTTTCGCGTCTCAAGAGCCTCGTGGCGCGCCGCAACGAGCTCTGGAACGGACGACCCTCGGGCCCCGACTAGCTAGCGCAGTATGGACGTGGGCGCCGAGGTGGAGGTGCAGGTGGCGGCCCGCCGCTGGCAGAACGGCGTGGTCGTGGACCGGTACGCTGGCCCGTCGGGCGCAGTGGTGGCCATCAAGCTGGACGACGGCTCCGTCATGGAGCGCGGCGTGCCAGAGGACGCGCAGCAGGACGCACCCGACGTGCGGCTCGTGCGCGCGGCCGATGGCGGCGCCGCGCTGGACGTGGACGACCTCACGTCGCTCGTGGAGCTGGATGAGACGACGATCCTGTCGGCGCTCGACACGCGCTTCGCGCAGCACAAGATCTACACCAACACGGGCGCCATTCTGCTGGCCGTGAACCCGTTCGAGAAGATCCCGGGCGTCTACGGCCGCGACGCCATGGCCAGCTACCTGCTGTCGTTCGAGCTGCGGCACAGCAGCCTGCGCGCCAAGGGCGCCGAGCCGCTGCCGCCGCACATCTACCAGGTGGCAGGCGAGGCCTACCGCGCCATGATGCTCGGGCTCAACGGCGTCATGAGCGACCAGAGCATCCTCGTGAGTGGCGAGAGCGGCAGCGGCAAGACGGAGAGCACCAAGTTCCTCATGGAGTACCTGGCGCAGGCGGGCGACAACGGCCTCGCGGCCTCGGTGGCCGGCAAGAGCCCGTCGGGCATCGCCGCCAAGGTGCTGCAGACCAACATTTTGCTCGAGTCGTTCGGCAACGCGCGCACCTTGCGCAACGACAACTCGAGTCGCTTCGGCAAGTTCATCAAGCTGCACTTCACGAGCGGCGGCCGCCTCTCGGGCGCGAGCATCCAGACGTACCTGCTCGAGAAGGTGCGCCTCGTGTCGCAGTCCAAGGGCGAGCGCAACTACCACATTTTCTACGAGATGGCCATGGGCGCGAGCTCGGAGGCGCGACGGCGGTGGCTGCTGGACCCGCCGCAGGGCCACGGCATGCCGTCGGGCGACCACGGCGAGCTGCGCGACTCGATGCGCCAGCTGCTGCACTACCGCTATCTGAACCAGAGCCAGTGCTTCCAGCGGCGCGACGGCGTGGAGGACGCCGCCATGTTCCGCCGCGTCCTGGACGCCATGGACACGGTGGGCTTCACGCCCGCGGAGCGCGACGGCATCCTGGACGTGCTGGCGGCGCTCATGCACATTGGCAACCTCGCGTTCGAGCACGACGAGACGAGCGAGCGGCTGGGCGCGTCCCTGGGCCCCGGCGCGGGCCAGTCGGACCTCGTGCCCAGCTGCATCTGGTCGCGAGACGCGGCGGCCACGCTCATGGCCGTGGACGCCACCAAGCTCGAGCGCGCGCTGAGCGTGCGCAA
The DNA here is from genome assembly GCA_023338205.1 of Halophytophthora polymorphica. NCBI lineage: Eukaryota > Oomycota > Peronosporomycetes > Peronosporales > Peronosporaceae > Halophytophthora > Halophytophthora polymorphica. Next base: position 19,897 of record JAADYJ010000303.1, read on the forward strand.
GATCCGCGCCGGCTCGGACTTTGTGAGCGTCAAGCTCTCGGCCGCGCAGGCCAACAACGCCCGCGACGCGCTGGCCAAGGCGCTCTACGGGCGCTTGTTCGACTGGATGGTGCGCAAGGTGAACGAGTTCCTCAAGATGGACGACAGCCAGAAGGCCAAGGGCGGGCTGCACTTCATTGGCATCCTCGACATCTTCGGCTTCGAGGTCTTCCCCACGAACTCGTTCGAGCAGCTGTGCATCAACTTTGCCAACGAGACGCTGCAGCAGCAGTTCAACGACTACGTCTTCAAGGCCGAGCAGCGCGAGTACGAGGCCCAGGGCGTGGACTGGAAGTACGTCGAGTTCGCCGACAACCAGGACTGCGTGCACCTCATCTCGCAGCGGCCCACGGGCATCCTCTCGCTCGTGGACGAGGAGTGCGTCATGCCCAAGGGCAGCGACTCGACGCTGGCCTCCAAGCTCTACCGCGCCTGCGACGGCCACCCGCGCTTCGCCGCCTCGCGCATCCAGAAGGCCCGCGGCCAGTTCACGGTCATCCACTACGCGGGCCACGTCGAGTACGACTCGGCCGGCTTTCTCGAGAAGAACAAGGACCTGCTGCACCAGGAGGCCGTGGACCTGCTCGTCTACTCGCCGCAGCCCGGCAGCTTCACGCGCACCTTGTGCGAGGGCATCGGCTCGCGAGACCGCGCCAAGTCGTCCCCGAGACAGCGCGCCGCGACGAGCAAGCACCGCGGCGCGAGCGTCGGGCTGCAGTTCAAGGAGCAGCTCACGACGCTGCTCGAGACGCTGCAGCAGACCAACCCGCACTACGTGCGCTGCCTCAAGCCCAACGAGGGCTGCCAGGCCGGCGTCTACGAGCGCGAGCGCGTGCTCAACCAGCTGCGCTGCAACGGCGTCATGGAGGCCGTGCGCGTGGCCCGGGCGGGCTACCCCATCCGCCTGCCGCACGACGCCTTCGTGGCGCGGTACTTTAGCCTCAAGCGCGCCAAGAACCCGCTGCTGGCCAAGAAGCAGGCCGCGTCCTTCGGCTTGCCCGAGACGGACGCGACGGACGCCATGGCCGTCGTCACGGCCGAGGCTCAGGAGCTGCTCAAGGAGCTGCTGGACGTGCTGCCCAAGGAGGAGGACGCCAACCCGCAGGGCGCGTGCGAGCGCTCGGACCAGGCGCAGTTCTCCACGCGATGCATCGCCGTGGGCGTCCAGATGGGCTACACCAAGATGTTCCTCAAGAAGAGCACCTTCGCCTTCCTCGAGGACGCGCGCACGAACCGGCTGCAGCGCCACATGGTCAAGATCTTCCACGCCATGCTCTGCCTGTGCGCGCGCAGCCGCTTCCTGCGCTACCGCCACGCCGTGCGCTCGCTGCAGCTGGCCTTCCGGTACAAGAAGCAGCGCAAGCTGCGGCGTCGCCGTCAGATCCTCGCGCGCCGCCGCGTCAACGCCGCCAAGGTCCAGGGCTTCCTGCGCACGCTGGTGCAGCGCAAGAAGTTTGTGCGCTTCGTGCGGGTGCTGCGCGTGCTGCAGTGCCGCTTCCGCTTCCGTCGCGCGCGGCGGGCCAAGCGCCTGGAGCAGGAGCGAGCCTGCAAACTGGCGCAGCAGACGCAGCGCACGCAGCAGACGCAGCAGATGCCCGTGATGCAGTACACGGCGAGCTCGACGGCGTCGTCCGAGAGCTCGTCGCCGGGCTCGCTCACGTCCAACGACATTGAAGGCTCGGCGTCCTCGGACGCGTCGTCGGACTACTCGGACGACGTGTTCACGTACAATGACACGTTCCCCAAGCACGGCCTCAACACGGTGGACGAGCAGAGCAACGAGCTCGTGCCGCGGACGTCGCACCGCCAGACGATGCGCAAGTCGCAGGCTGTGGACTCGCTCACGCCCATGGGCGGCACGCGGCCGTCCCAGCGCTTCGGCGACCTCCAGCACGGGCAGCACGGGCAGCACGGGCAGCACGGGCAGCACGGGCCCGGAGGCCCGCACCTGGGGCTCACGCCGCGCCGCATGCCGTCGCGCAAGTCGTCGTTCCGCAGCACGCGGTCGTCTCGCGCCGTGGCGCTGCCGCGGCTGGACGTGGTGCAGCACACGTCCTGGGTGAACGACGAGGACCGCTTCAGCTGCCACATCTGCAACAAGCGCTTCAACATGTTCAAGCGCAAGCACCACTGCCGCGCGTGCGGCGAGGTCATCTGCAACAGCTGCTCGCTGTACCACCGCATCCAGACGCGCTCCATGCGCGTGTGCGTGTCGTGCGTGGCCTTCCACTCGCTCGAGAGCCCCACGTCGGCGGGCTCGACGCTCTCTCGCCCGGGCGGAGGCAGCGTGCACTCGTCCAACTCGAGCCGCAAGACCTCGGCGGGCTCCAACGTGGACCGCAACCGCAGCAGCACGCTCAGCAGCGGCATGTGGCTCAACCCGTGGCCCGAGCCGCCGTACCCGGAGGACGAGGACGAGCGCCTCACGGTGCTGCGCGAGCTCAACATCCGCGACCTGGGCTCCTCGGGCAAGTTCAACATGTACTGCGAGGTGGCGGCCAAGACCATGAAGTGCCCCATCGCCTACGTGAGCATCATCGAGGACGAGGAGCAGCTCCTGGTGGCCAACATTGGCATGGCGCACACGACGCTGCCGAGGGAGCTCTCCTTCTGCGCGCACACCATCTGCCAGCCCAGCGTGCTCGTGGTGCTGGACACCAAGAACGACGAGCGGTTCCGCGAGAACCCCATGGTCAAGGGCGACAAGGGCGCCGTCAAGATCCGCTACTACGCCGGCGCGACCATCTTCTCCCGCGACGGCCACGCGCTCGGCACGGTGGCCGTGCTGGACACCAAGCCGCGCCGCGAGGCCGACCAGGAACACATTGGCATGCTGCAGCACCTGAGCTTCCTGGCCAGCGAGAAGATGACGCAGAGCACCATCCACGAAGATAGCGATAGCGAATTCCTATGAACCCCCTCCGGCTCCCCCACCCAGCCACACACACACACACGCACCCACGGACGAGTCAAGGCGCCGGGGGCTGGCTGGGCGGGCCCTTTGATGTTTGGTGTCCGCTGTGTTCCATAATAGCAACGTTGCAGCCTGCGATGCAGGAGCAGGAGCAGGAGCAGGAGCAGGAGCAGGAGCAGGAGCAGGAGGTCCTCCTGGAATGTGGAACCTGTAACAGCCGGGAGGCGAGGTAACCTCGGCAGTTGGCGGCGCCGTCCAGCCTTGAGATGGAGCGAACGCGTCTGTTACTTGCAGCCCAGGACACTGTCCTGGACAGGGCTATGCCGAGCCAGGAAGCACGAGCGTGCAGGCGGATAGTACTCGCTCGCTGGGCTTCAAGCAGCCAGCTCCGAAGCTTCGCGAAAGCCTCGGCGTCAGGCGTGGGTGGGCGTTACGTGTCGCGTCGGTATTGTGCGGCGAGCTGCCGCTCGCTCGCTTGCTTGGAGAGGCAGGACCGCTGTTCGCGCGACGACGACGCGACCAGAGGCTGTGTGTGTGTGTGGCGTCGCCCGGGAGAATCCCGGGTCGAGATACGGACGGATGCCGCTCGTGGGCCTGGCCGAGCGCATGTCTGCTGGCTCCATACCCGCGGCGTGCGCAGTCAAACCATAGAGTACGAGCGCAACTTTTCGCGGTTTGCCTGCACGAGGCGAGGCCAGCACGAGGCCAGGCCCAGGGTCTCCTTCTATCAGTCGAGATTCAAGGATCGCGTCGTCAGTGGCTACGCCGAGGCCACCTTCGGTGGGTGTCGAGATCCTTCCGAAAAGGAAGAAATCCGCCAGGAACGTGCAGTGACTCCGTCGCCAGCCACCGCGCCGCAGTCGAGTCGAGTCGGCTGCAAGGCGCGGGGGCAGTGGCCAGCGAAAGGCTGGTTGGCAGCTCGGCCCGCCTGATCCCAGCCGCGTCGTGCCATGTGCGAGGCTCGGCTGTCCGCCCTGGGCCCTTCTCACCCCCTGGCGCGTGCCGGCCGCAAAGCGCTCAGTTTACTGCAGCGACCGACTTGTACCTACGTTCGCCGGTCTCTCGTGCGCGCGTGCATGTTACTCCGGCTTGGGACATTGCGGTCGGAAAACAGCAGCAGGCATACAAACGTCAAGTCAATTTCCTACCACCGCGGCCGGCCCACCGCATCGCAGCACATTTCCCAATCCGGTCCATCAAGTCGCAGGCGGCCACCACCAACGGCGCCATCCGACGTCGGCCTTCTGCGCAGCGCACTCCCGCTTCCACCAGCGCCGCGCGCGCGCCCGCCCTCGAGCTCGCCAGCGCCTTCCTCTCCGCGTGGGCCGTTTCCTGGCGCACTGCCGAGTCCAGCGCCGCCGCTGAACGCCTCCGCGCCGCTCGTCCACTCGCCGGCTCGCGTCGTGTCGGGCTGTGTGTGCTCCGTCTCGCGTCGGCCCTAGCGCTCGCCCCAGCGCGGCGTCGCGGACACTGCAGCTTTGGCCACCGTGCGCGCTCTCGCGTGGCTTCTCCGGTGCTTCCCGCGGCTGTGCAGACCGCGTAGCAGCAGCGACTCGGGCGCTTCGCCGCGGAGCTCCATGGTGTCCGGACAGCTGCGTGTGGCCGTCATCGGCTCGCAGACGCAGAATGCCGACTCGTCCCTGGCTTACACGGTGCGTTGGCTTGTTGCGGACACTGTGGCGTCTGTGGCGGGGCCATTGTGCTCACGTGGTGGCGTATTTGTGGCTCTCGGTGGCTCTGCGAACAGGTCTATCGCACGGCCGTGAACTATCGCGGCGTGTGCTACCACCGCCTCATCCGCTACCGTCACTTCCTGTCGCTGGCCAAGAAGCTCAAGGTGGCGCCGGGCACGGATCCCGTGCGCGTGCGGCTGCCGCCCAAACTCTGGTCGCGCAAGGCGTCGCTGCAGCCGGAGGTGGTGGAGGCGCGCCAAGTGCTGGTACGTACGACACGGTGCTGCCGTTTGAGCTGGTTGCCTGGGGTTACAGGCCGCTGACACTTGCGTTCTTGTGGCTTCTGCGTGTCGCTACAGCTCAACGAGTTCGTGCAGCAGTTGTGCACGCGTGAACTGACGAAGCGCAGCGAGCAGCGGCTGCTGCGGCTGCTGCAAGTGGGCGACTACGACACTGGCGAGGCCGACAAGGCCGGCGGCCACCGCATGAGCAAGCAGCCAAGCATCGCGCCCACGGAGCGCACGTCCGACGCGCTGGAGTTTGTGGTGCCGGCGGCGTCTGCGCAGGCCGCCAAGGACGAGGCCTCGGTCACCACGACGGTGGAGACGACGGCGCATCGACCGTCGATGGACGACGAACTACTGGCCCACGAAGAGCCTGCGCGTCCCACCAAGGGCGACTGCGAGACCGAGGAGCCGGCGGGGATCGACACGGCGGAGCGGGTCGTGGGTCGTGGCAGTCGCGCCGACTCCCTGCCGCCGTCGCCGAGCAAGGCCAAGCGGCTGGAGGAGATGCGGCCCACGAGCATGTCTCTGACCAAGCAGAACATGAAGCGCGTCATGTTTGAGGATCCCGTGACGGAGCAGGGCAGTCCGGACTCGAAGGGAAGCTCGGACGAGATGTCGACCACGGAGCGCCGCTACGCCGGCGAGATCCTCAAGCACATGTCGAGCATCGAAGGCATCCTAGACAGTAGTCGCAAGCTGGAGCACCGCATTCGCGAGAAGCAGACGGCGAGCGAGACGTCCCGCGCGGAGGACGGCCCGCTCTCCTGAGATTGGGCCTGTTGACAGCAGAGCGACCAGTCGACAAGTCGCCAGGCCGGCCTGGCGATTGCCGACGTCCCATCCTGGTCGGCCATCTCATCTGCGCGCGGACTTGTTTCTCGACATGTGACGCGGCAGGAAGGGAGAGCGCGCCTCTATTTATCTGCTCGAGCGCCTTTCAGTCAGATTTTTTTCTCTAAGTACTTTAAATGAAGATGCCCAAGAGGTTGGCTACTGGTTGCTCCGCGCCACGTACGGCCAATGTGTTCCTTGCTACGTGCGGCTTACAAATAGCTTAGAAAACTGTGCGAGCAAAACGTTCTCAGGACTGCATATCGGGCAAACATGCCACATGATTGATGAAAACGGAGCTCAAGACAGAGTCTCCGCTTGCTCTGTTTTTTCCACTTCGTGCCAAATCAGCTTTGGCGCAAGATTGCCAAGGAGAGCAACCGATACTGCTCTCAGCATCTGGAGGAGCGGGTGGAGGCAATGTACAGGCGGCAGGGCGGGAGAAATAAACACGTGCCCAATTTGTGCCCAAACGTGCCCAAAATTGCCCAAAATCTCGCGTAGTTTACAAGTCATAATTGCAATATATCTCGTGTTTTTAGAAAATAGTGCCCAAAAACGTACCTGAAAAAGACCCGAAAAAACAAATTTTAGGAGCAACGGAGAATAAATATTAGATACACCCCCATTAATATTAAGCATAAAACATCCCAGACAAGCGGTTGAAGGACGTTAACCTAATCCGTAAAGAGGTCGCTTCAAGTTATGATCCGGTGG
>JAADYJ010000304.1:0-26349 GCA_023338205.1 Halophytophthora polymorphica
CGACGGGTTCCTGAGCACGGCGAGGTGAGACGCGGCGGCGCGGGGCGGAGGCATGCTTCCGGATGGGGTAACATTTGTATGTTGTCGTAGAACAGAGTCGTAAATCGGAAGTCGCTCTCGTCACAACGCGACGATCACGCCGGGATCCGGCGCGGTGATTGGTTGAAAACCGACGACGAAATGGCTACAGCTTTCTGGTGGCGGCGTCGTATTTCTACTGCAAGTTGGCGTTTCGACGATAGATAGCGGAGCCCGCCCTCGAGTCCCGCGGATTCCCACTGGCTTGGGCCGTGGCCGTCTCTGGACGCCCTCGTCACATCCCAGGAGACTCTCGTGAGCGACTTCTCGGCGCGCTTTGTGGACCTGCAACGCCACGGCAGGCACCGCTTTCTTCTCCGTCTCTCGGTGCTGCTCTGCTCTCGCCGTCTCGCCAGTGGCCTCGAACGTGGGCCTCGTCGGACGGACAGCACACGCACCAAGTCACTTGAACTGGATTCAAGTTGTGAGCCCCGCCCATGGCGACTTGGCGACTTGGCGACTTGGCGGTTGGCGTCGCGAGTCGCGAGTCGCGGTCGCCGTTGTTGTTGGGCGTTCGCTGCGGGCTGCAACGCCGCCTTTCCCGTCGAGGCAATAGGCACCCAGCCGGCGCACGCACGAACGCACGCAGTGCTCAGCTTTGTCTTCCCAGCCGACGGCCTTCGTCTCCCTTCGGGCGAAGGGCAGAAGTTATGCCCAGGGAACTCATGACTGTGGGCTTTCGGAGGCCGTTAGCCGGCTGGCGACGCACCACCACCTGCTTCTCTTGCTGCTGTCCGGGCTCGGCTGGTGCTGGGGGCCGAGCGGCAAAGGCGTGGACGAAATCCTCGAGCAGCACGACACCCTGCCCGCTGCGGTCCTTCTGCGTGATCCACTGCTGGATCTCGAGGTCCGACAGCCGCGGCCCACCTGCCGGCGCCTGCTGTCCCAGCGCGCGCCGCAGGTCAGCGAAGCTGATGGCACCGTCACCATCCACGTCGTACTTGCGGAAGATCGTATGTAGCGCCTCTCGCTGTTGCTCCCGAGCAGAAGCTGGCGCGGGTAGCGACTCGCGAAGCTTTGGCTGTCGAACCGTGTTGGGCTTCCCAACGAGGTCTCGCTCCCTGGGTCGATGCTCGTCGCCCGACTGGGTCGAGTCGGAACCACTGCTGCTCCGGCTGCTGCTCCGACTGCTGCTCCGACTGCTGCTGGCATGACGCTCCATCTTGCGCTCCTCCGATCGCTTGGCATCGGACCCGCGGCCACGACGCGTGTCGGACTTCCTCCGACTGCGCCTCCCCTTACGAGCCGGTTTGGCTCGCGTCCGGCCTCGGGTGTGGGTCGCTTCGCCTCCACCCTCCGACGCACTTTCCGATGGAAATGGAGAATACGCGTCCGAGTCCAGCGCGTCCACAGCCTCTTGCTGGGCATCCGCGTTCACCTTTGCTTTCTTTGACTCAGCGAAGGTAGAATCGTTCGCAGCAGCAACGGGAGCGCGGCCTGCCAACTGCAAGGCCGACTCTGCGTCGATGCTCAGAAGGGTCTGCACTACGCTAGCTTTCGTTGCCGCGACGTCCTGCGTGTGACCGCACTCCGCCTCACGCCAATGGCCCCGGGGCTTCGCCACGGGCTGTGCCAGCTTCACTGGCGAGACCAGGCTGATCGGCCGCCTGGTCTTGGTGCTAGCAGCGTCGCCGTCTAAGCGCAGCAAAATACTGTGCGACTTTGTCTCCCGACGGGGCGAGTGCTGCGGTGGTTGACACGTCGAGCGCTCTGGTCTTCTTCTTGATGGAGTGGGAACCGCACTCGACGGGTTCCACATGGACCTTTCGCTCTTTCGCGGCGCCTCGCCAATGGTCACAGCCATACTAAGCTTCTTGGTGCGCTTGTCACCGTCACCATCACCGCCTTGCCAGTCTTTCCAGAAGAGCTCAACGCGAGCTACGAGCTGCTGGGCATCGCTCTCGATCGACGCGACTGGTACATGTAGCTTCTGGTGGAAAGCGATGACCCAGTCGGGGATGCCAACCGAATTGAGGTGTTCGAGAAAGACGCGGCTGGGCTGCTGAGACGCAAAGTCGACGCAGAGACAGCATGCAAGCTGCACCACGCGTTTCGCAGTTGCAATGTGTTTACCCTGGCCAGATTGGGACCCGCTGCTCCCCATGGATCCTGCCTCTTTAGCTACCTGCCGCACATATCGGGCTTCTCGGGCGATCGTTTGGTGGTACAGTAGCAGTTTGCAGACTTCTGCCAGGAGAAGTTGCGTGTTCACGCTATTTGGGTAGCAGCAGGAGGCATGTACCAGCAGCTCGAGGAGCATGATGCTCTCCAGGCGCTGGTTAATCCTCTCATGCCGGGTGCCACCGCAAGAAGCCCCGGTGTCATACGGAAGGAGCCGTGACGTCACACCGATATTCAGGAAATCCGTCTTCAAAATGCAGGTTGTCACCGCGCGGTTATCGAAGAAGAGGAGTGTGGACCAGAGCTGCTGCTTGTCCTCAATGGATAGTACGTTGGCCATAGAAGCTGATCTTTCCGGGTGACCTGGCGTAGTACGATTGAATTCCAGTAGCCCAAGAAGGGCCCGGACATCGATACACTTGGTCGCTAGCGCAAGCGCCACGGTGTCATAGCGCCTAGAGCGAAGGGGGTTCATCAACACCCCCACAGCACACTCTACTAGAACAGACAAAGTTCGCGATACGTCGTTGTCGTGCAAAGATCCAAACCTCACGGTGAACTTGGGCACCTGGCCGATCCATGATATTATCTCCTGAAGCACATTCACCTCCTCGGCTGTGTGGGCCGCTTCGAATGTCAAGAGTTCTACGAGTTCCTCCACGGAAATCGACGGGTGTGTAACAATCGTGTGTAGAAGCTCAAAACCCGCCTTGACAATTTTGGCATGTGTTTGATGGAGCTCACTGGCACCGCTCCCGCTGCTGGCACAGGATTTAGTCGCGTGGTCAGCAACAGCTCGAAAAGCCACCTCTATCCACCCCCAAATCTCATGACACGCAGGTGCGAATGCGTTTCTTCGTGGTGAGGTCTCATGCGAGCTTGTCGTGGACTTGTGGTGCAGGAACAAAGCTCTTGTGTACTCGATGAGTTGTACCTGCTCATCAATTGTACCGTTGAACTGTGCAATATCGCTGGCAAGGTCGACGGCGTGGCTGACACGGCCGTAGTCGCGACTTGAAAGCAGATTTCGCTGCAAGGCTGAGTCGGACGAGGAATCTTCAACTGTCTCAATGAGCCCCGCTTCCAGCCGGAATGTCTGAGACAGCAGCAATGACTTCAGCAGTACAATACATCGACTGCTTCCAATCGCGATGATCTCTTCGAGCAATAGCCTGAAGGGCGACGAACTTCGGCCGATTGAGGAAACCAAGCGACTCGGACGACGATCTACTGAAGCGGATGCGAACACACTCCATTTGCCACTCTGTGTTGCCAGCCGCTGTGCTTGTCGAAATACCTGGTTGATCATGTTGGCATCCCTGATCTTCACGAACAGAAGCGAGTCGGCTTTGGCATGCGCGACAATGAACTGGTCGAGACCCGTGGGGGCCCAGAACTGTGTAGCGACATCTCCACCATGGAGACAGTTGGTTAACCACGCCAGCACTACGCACAAGGTAGCCACCAGTGGGTGTTGACTCCGGGAACCGCTTGCCGAGCCGCTCTCCCCTAGCACTTTTAACGCGCGTGTTGTTCGCTCCAGAATACGCTTAACCTCGGCCACCACGCTCTGGGAGCACAGACTAACTGCGAAGTCTCGTTCGGGCCTCGAGAACATGTACGCGACTTGGGATGAAGGCGACGCAGCTGTCGAAGTGGGGCAGCTTGGCGCTTCTCGTTGGCAACAGCGAAGTGAGTCGAAGCGGAAGATACGTGTACTACACTCGAGTACTGATAAGCTGCCGAGAACGATCTGCTCGTCCCCATCACGGAGCAGGTGGCAGAGTAACCGGTCGAAACACAAATCTCGCCACACAGCAGCCACCACCGGACGAACGAACACCATGGGAAAGAAGCGCTTCCGCTCGAAGAATGCCGGACCAAACCACTGTTGCAGTGCTGCAAGACGGAACTTGGGTACTTGTACGCCGCCAGAAAGCTTAAAATTGGTTTCTAGGGTCTCGTAGATGCACCGCATGTACCCCGCTGAGATTGCCTTCTCAGGAATGCCACTTCCTCGCGCAATGCCACCAGGGGTTGTCGCACTTGCGAGAAATCGTGGGAGTGAGGGAGCATAGTCACTCCACCAAAGACTAGTCTCGTACTCCAAACTTGGGTGAGCGTAGTGCGCACCACTCTCCAGCGAATCTACCCCACGCGATATAGGGAAGGCTTTCACCGCGAGTGCTGGGGCAAAGCCCAGAGCGGCCTGGCGAGCATCCAACCACTGCAACAGGAGTGAATACTTCTTGTTTGTTGTCCCTTCAATGGCCAACAGGTCCTTAAACAGAGGTTCACTCAGCCTCCAGAGAACGGCATTCCCCATTGCGTCCTCTTGCATTTGTGGCGGCATTCTTTCAAAGTCTAGTTGGTCGTGATAAGGCGGGATACGACCACTTGCTAACAGGCGCAAACAATCAAGTGCCTGATCCAATAGTCTTTGCAGCAGTGAGTTTGTCTGCAGTTCCTCGGTCGTAAGCCGCGTGGCCAAAATGTCAAGCACCTCGCTCAATCCGTTTAGCAGAGTCTGGATTCCACGCCGAGCTCGTTCTCCGTCTCCGCTCCCTGAACATTGAATGAACTGACTCATGGCTTCCGCAAAGAGCTGCTGCGGGATATGAGTTTCGGCAACCTGATGTAGCATGGCCTCAAACACCGGCAACTTGGATTGACTGTTCTTGTCGGCGAAACCTTGTGACGCCACTGGTTTCAAAAGAAATAGTTTCTGAAGCAGCTTCACCCACGCAGTAACCGCGTCGGCTTGCAAGACGTCACCACAGCGTCTGCGTTCATACTCCTCCGTATGAAAACGGAGATATCGAAGTAGTTGCGTATGGTACATTCGCTGAAGCGCCACAAGCGCCATCATTTCATCAGCGAGTGCCATGAACGCCTTGTCTCCCTCTGGAACAACTTCGTCGGACTCTACACAAAGAGCCCAGAGGCTTTGCAGACCCGGTCTGTCGTTTGCTGGCTGCAGAGCCAGGAGTGCGAGTTGGCAGAGCTTCGCTAAATCGCTGCTGCAGTCGAAATTAGCAATGTCAAGGACACCGGAGAACTCTGTAAGCCGGACACCATTGGCAGCTAACTCGTAATCAGCGTCGTCACCGTAGGTGCTGCTGATCGGAAGTCTGAGCGTTCGCATAAGCTGCTTTCGCATCTCGCTAAGCCCCTCGTCTTCGTTTCCTGCACCGTCAATTGATCCATCCGCTTCCTGTGGCGACCATCCACTTTCGTCATACGTTTTGCATGTGGCAGCTTCGCTATCAGTGCACCAACTTTGAATCAACTCAAGTACGAACTCGCCGAAAGCTCGCGCCATCGCACGATCGTCGGAAACGAGGTCATCTTCGCTCAAATCGGCGCTTTGAAATGAACCACCTGCTAAGGAGCACAAGCGCAACTCGCACCCAGTGGCAGAAACGAGCACCGCCTTCATGTCTACACGCTTTCCGAGTACAAATCTCTCGTTCTGGAGCGCCATTAGTGACAGCAGCATTCGTTGGCTCCAAAACCAGAGTAACGGTTGCCAGTATCCCAGTGATATACTCGGTACACGAGCGAAAGCCGAGCAATCTGCCAGAGATACCCACCCGCTCAAAGACTCCGTGACGAGGCAATGAATCCCCTCTGAATCACCAAGTGGGAGACCGAAGAAGGCCTGAGACGGCTGTAGTACTGGGGTGTCCATGGCGCTAAAACAAACGGGAAGAAAACACTCGCGAACTCGCAGGTGCTGCACCTTGCGAAGCAGGGTCAACTCTTGCTGGAAACTCTTTTCGGCGGCTTCATCTTCGTTCATGAAGATGTACATCACCGAAAGGAGGGCAGTGACCCCCACTACATGCTGTGCTACCTCATTGCTGTTCCTACGTCTCCCCGCTGCGTTCATCACCAATCGGTCGGGAATATGGACGGTCTCGCAGCGGCTTTCGAGGAATATGGAGGTGACCCCGGGGTCGAATGGGGGTAATGGTGCTCTCAAGAGTTGTTTTACCCGCTGTACAGAGGAGAGGCTGGGCTGCAACACATCCGCTGACTTATGCTGGACGGTGCTCGTCTGCAGTCGATTGTGATGCCGTACGCTTTGCTCCAGTTCCTCCTGCCACCGCATCGTTTTGAGCCGCAGTGCATATCTTGCCTCTGTAAGGTCAGCGCAATGGCCGTCTAGCGCACCTACCGTACTCAAAGTTAATGACTGAGTCGTCAGGTCGGCCATTTTATCACGGAAGAAATCGGGGAAGTTGACGCTGTCGAAGATAAATTCCACCAGTGTGCTTGGAGAGAAGAGCGTCTGCGTCACCATCTCCAAACAAAGCGAAGCAGGGTTTTTGCGAGAACATGGTTTTCGCAAGAATTGACGCAATTTCTCGACGCAATTTACTAGCAATGAGGTTGACGAAGACGCGCAGTCTCCGCCGATCACGTCGTTGCCCCGATGAACCGAACCTGAAACTAATCCAAGCTCAAGGAGAACTGAGGCCACCTCGTCAATAGTGAACACTTCCGATTGTAGGTGTCGAAGTAGCAAGTCGAAATCATTCCATGTGATACTACCCCCTCGTGTTTCACGGTAGTAAGCGCGAAGCCTCTGTTGTACGCCACAAACCCACGGTGCAAAGCCCGAGCGGCGGTTCGCTTCCGCATCCAATGCCTTGTCAAGAGCTGAGATGCTCACTGAGGCTCGTTTGCACTTGCGTTGGTATTCGTCCGTTGTCTCGAATCTTGGCGGGGTCTGCATACTCGCGAACTGGAGGCGAAAGAACTGCTCCACAGGATTTACCTCGCCAAGTTCGTCCAGGGAAGAAAACGTCAGTACGTGGAGCCCGCGCAAAAGGTCCTCGGCTGTTGCTTCGGCTTGGGTAGGGCGGGAAATTAACTCGCACACTTCACTGTCCATACCATAGATCAATCTTGCTCGTCGTTGTTTCATCGCGGACGCGCGCTTCTCCAAGACGCAGTTTCTACGCGCACGGAGAAGTCGTTGGGTCTCTATGACGTACGCGCTCTGCATAGCTAGTGATTGTTTCGCGTTCATTAGTCGAACAGATAATATATGTTCATCATCATCGGCAATCGTGTCAATTGTGCTGATGGCAAGTTTCCAGGTTTGAAACTGAGTTTGTACGGTCGCCTGGGCCTTCACCGTGGCTCCGACGACCATCACAGCTGCGCGAGCTTCTTCAGCGCCATGGAAGTCACCCGATTGCATCCGGTGTGGATGGGTGAGCTCAATCTCCACGCCGTCGTGGTGTCGATAAAACACTTTAAGCTCGATGATGACGCTTTCTCGATAAGAAGCTACGAAAGCTCGCATTTGTGCATGCGTCTTCCACAATACCTCGTGTGTCTCAAGATCTTGAAAGAGCTCGTGAACAGATTTCTGAGCAAATACGCCATCTCGCACGTAGTGCAGTGCCAGGAAGGCTACGCGAACAATACGGTGTTTCTGTAGCGCCACTCGACTTGTAACACCGGGTATGCTGGTCCGAGAGGATGCCGACAGCTCTGGGAAGAAGATGCCCCGCTCGAACCCAGGGTCATCAAGCGTCACCAAACGCATGTCAAAGGTTCTTGACACAGCGACACGAACTGATTCTCCGTCGTCAAACAGGTAGACTGCGAAACGTAGTGGGGGAGGCTCGAAGCGCTGCAGCTCATTGTGCTCCCATTGGCTGATTTCTGCAGCGCTGTTGTCGCCGATCTGAATGGGTATTTCACCTGCCATCCAAGTATCCCCATTTTCACTCTGGAACTCACCGAAGGTTTTGCAACAAATAGACAAGAGCTCAGACCCCCGTAGTGGAAGACGAAGACAAGTCAGAGGAACAACGGGTACTGTTTCGCTGGAAGCGGTAGACCAGATCACTATCACTCCATCCTTCGATGCTGTCAGCATGAAGTGGGTGACGACAACAAGCTGGATCGCTGCACGTGGCTTGACGTCTCCAAGCACAAAATTCGTATCTCTTTGAAGCTTCTCCTCCGAGCGCTTCTTGTCGGCAGGTAGGACCCACATTCCAACACCCTGGTGTGGTTTCGACGCTGTTGTTGTCGTTGCGAACAATCGAGTCTGCTTTACGCCGGCAGTGAGGCACTTGTCTTCCAATTGAAACAACACTTGTGCCTTCACGCTTGATCTCTGTAGCGCGCCGTCCACGTAACCCAGCATATCCCCCGTTCCGGCGCAAATCACCCATAGTACGCTTGATTTAACAATATGAAACACAATGCTGCTCCCATCTGAGGTCACTGCAAACCGCTTGATCATTCCGATCGATGTAGTGCCCCTGGTACCAGCCGATTTGGCTAGCTTGTGCATTGATCTGCTACGCTTTTCGAGTGTGACCGAAGCTTCTATCGTGCAGTGGGCCGCTGTTATTTGCCTAATGGGAGCCAGAAAGCTATTCTTGATGCGGAAAAAGCGGAAGGATCCACTGCCAGGTTCCCCAAGAATCGAAGAATTCACGCATAGTACAGAGTCCCAAGCGCACAGCTGCATCAAGCCTTCCGACGCGTTGCCGGAACGCTTGAATCGGTGGACGCAGCCGGAAACCCGGAGGTCCTGCTGCTGTTGCCACTTCGTGTCCACCTCCCTGCGCTGGCAAGTTTCCCTCCAGGAATCCATGAAGCTCTCCGCGACTGGAGATTTTTCCGAAGAACCTTCGGCCGCTTGGCTTGCGGTGCCTTCTTTGCGAGACCATCCGGCCTGGGGCTTTGTCGAGAATAGTACTGACGTCCGTGACTTCCGCTACACAACATATTGAGCAGGAGAGTAAGTGAGCACCGTGTCATCAAATATGCAGTTGGAAAGGAAACCAAGCTCACCTGCGCTGAGCTGCGACTCGGAACGTCCCAGACCTCAACGGTCCCGTCGAAAAACAGGATCAGTAGAAGCGAGTCATTCGCCCCAGTAATGATCTCAGCCACCTTTCTGATGCTTGATCCTGAGTTTTTCTCGCACCCTTCGGTTGAGCGTACTATGATCTCTCGATTGGTCAATGGAAACAACTCCGGGGTTGCTAAACGCGCATCGTGTCGCACGAAATACACCAGCTCTGGCCATGATACGCGAGGCTCCTGCTGCGACTGCCCTCCAAATTCCCTCTCCACGCCCGTATACACATCTTGGATAAATTCCAGGGTGCCTTGGGCGTCTTGGGGGTCGTCAGACACAACTGGCGGGTGCTCTTGAATATCCTTTAGAGCTTGATGCAGCAGCTGAGATACCTCAACACATTGGTATCCATCGGTGAACCTTACCGGTGGTTTGGATAGCGCCTGAAAATGTTTCCGCAGGTACATCAACGGTAATAGAAGTTGCGGGGCTTCTTCGTCTGCGTCTATCGGCAAAACGGGGTCACTCTTCCGAGGCGCCATAAGCCCGAGAAATGCACGAAACTCGCTGTATCCCAACTGGAAATCTTCTTGCTTGTTGGTCCACAGTACCGCTTCCGAGGTGCTTTGTCTGTGCGTCCGCATCGAAAGTAGCAGCGCGAGATGTGCATTCTGCCGGGTGATCTGCTTCACGTCTTTGAGATTTACCTTGGCACTTGAAACACCTGCTTGAAGGACGAGGCCCTCCCACAGCGCCCGCAGTTTGCGGTCTGAAGGCAGATCTCTGAAGATTGATACCTCGCTGCTGAGGTGGTTAGACCTGGAGGAAGTGTCCCTTGACAACGCGACAGCGTACTGCATCGCCGAGCCAACGTGAACTCCAGTATCCTTGTGCGTCGAACTGACTTCCAAGTACCCCATGGGGTCAAACGAAATCACGACTGTTGCTGCAGGCTGTATAGCCCGAAATTCAGCCGCTGCGTATTGAGCCTTCGAGTTGGCCAGTGATTGGCAAACAGCGTTCTGGGCAAGTACACCAATAATCCCTCGTGCAAAAACCTTAATAACCCCGTATCAGATGCAAAGCATGACACACACGCAACCCTTAGGCCAGATAGCCAACAATGTAACATACTGCAAATCAAATGCCACCCACGTACGCACCTCTAGGTCGGCGACCTCAAGCATTCTTGTCATTTGCACTGAAGGCAGCGGAATGGGGGACACAAACTCCTTCGCGCTGTGGAAAAACCGGAGTGGGGCGGACAAACGTAGCGTTGTGAACCCTGCGGCTGTCTCTTCGCTATTGGATGCCTCCAGCACGACGTGCTCCTCGTCCAGATCTCGGAGCTCAGCGCCGACGCGAACCAGAGCACCTCGCTGCACAAACATGCCTTTCTGCACCACAATCATGTCACAGCCCGCGTTCGCATCGGTAGCCAGCATCATAGTGTGTCCGTTCTGCAAGTGCACAAGGTAGCAGCACACTGGTGTCAGTACTCTCCTGCTCAATGATCAAGAGTGCGGCCTCTCAATGGGCCGAGCAAGGGTATTTACTATACGGATGGTGGTGGCATGCTGGGCAGTCTCCATTGTGCTTGCTTTCGATTCCCACTCACTCGGTTTGGCAGCGGCGGGTCCCTTTTGCGATTCGGGCCGCGCCCTCCATACCGCGGTGTGTTGATCCCCTTGTGCTGCTCACGCCGCGGAGAGGTTGTCGACAAAATCTCCATCTCGATCGAGTCTCCCGATGACGAGGGGCGCGTGTTATCGCTGCCAGCTTTCTTTATCCTTTGCGTCAGCTTTACAATCTTCGTGTTCGCTGTCTGGAGTCGGTTCTTCGTGGCGATGCTTTGACGATGTTTTGGGTGCTTTTCGCTCTGAGAACGCTGTGCAGTCTTAAGCGATGTGTCTTGTCGAATTGGTGCAGATCTCAGAGCTCTGTCATTGACCTTTGGGCACGGCGTTGGGTGCTGATAACGTTGCCTTGGTTTACAAGAAGCCTCTCTCCGTTCTCGATACTCACTATCTACGGGATAGAGAAGGAGACGCTCCAACCCAACCTCCAGCTCCAAGTAACGGGCTTCCAGGTTCTCCAGAGGGGTATCACCTGGAATTGCGAGAGTCCCTGTATCCGTTTCTCGAAAGCCGATGGACATCAGAAGTTCCGGCCCGCCTAGCACGCTCGCGACGGCGTTCGTATACGTGCCGGTGGAAGTGTTCAACACTCGATAGCGCTCGTTGTCCGGGTGGTTCAAAACGTTGGCAAGGCATTTCACGGCAAGCTCGACAAGCCGAATCCACTGTTCCGACCGCCTTGGCTTTGCTGAGACCGCCCTCGACACGGCGCTGATATCGCTCACAGACGGATGCTTCAGTCCCCGATAGTGGCCCGCCAGCATCGCGGCTACCGTCTGTATCCTCGTAACTGTGGTTTGATCCAGAGCTTGTGGCAGTTCAGCTGCTATTGTGGACGTTCTGAAGCGGAGTTTCTGCGGTTGGAGCTCGTATGCTCGCCCAAAGCTGTCCGGACTCGTGTCTTTCACCGTTTCGGCGGAATCTCGGAACCCCACCAGCCGCAGCAGCTCCCGAGATGCGGCCTGGCGTAGGATCTTGCTACCTAGGGGCGTTGTTTCGCTCACCACCCACAGGTCTTGCTTCCCCGGCTCCTGAACGATGTTGTTCAAATGGTTCAACAATGCCTCAAGTGTAGCTGCAGCTTCGATGCAACTTGTACCGAGCCGCAGGTCTCCCAATCCGGAGGAAGCCGCTTCGCACAGTGTCGGTGCCTCGTCGCGGTCACACGCAGCACTAACTTTGTCTGCGCTTACCTCCTGCGAAATATCATACGAATGGTCCAGCACAGGCCCCAAGGCCGCCACGAAATCCGGAAAGTCCACTTTCCCATCCTTGCTAATGTCGAACGCGTCGAAGCGAGCCCAGAAGGGAAGTGTGACGGGGGCACCATGCGCGCGCGAAATGTCGGCCTCCAGCAGGAATCCTTTCTGGTCCGTGTCCATGGCGTCGAACGCTTGCCGCATCATCTCCAATTGCCGCTGCTGCACCGAGGTCGTATTGAAAGTGTCGATCGCGCTGGTACCATACGGGTACAACTTCACGAGCGTAGCATCGCGTGTGTCATGCGGATTAGATACCAGGTCGCAAGACATCGGGTCAGCTCCGTTGAGCGCAGTCACGTTCCTCTCGTGGGCTACACGACCGACAAGATCATGCAAATACTGCATCTCGTCCCCCAGCAGACTGTCGATCTCCTGCTTTCTTCGCCACAGAAACCACTCGGTCTGACTACTCACGCTTGAAAACCTGAAATTGGATAGGCTGGCGGCTTGCGTCGCATTGTCTTGGGCGCTGGCGCCTTGTTTCGTCGGTCCCGTGCCACGAAGCACAAAAGCGTTGCCCTGCGATGTTCGTACGAGATCAAACCCAATCGCCTCCATCAGCTCCACCGCAAATGGCAGGCCACCGATCTGCCGCTGGAAAGTACTGTTGGCTTCGCGTATACGCCAACATCGCGAGTCTTTCGGATTCTTGAGCACGTTCCCAATGTAGATGGCCAGATGCTTGAGCGCCTCCTGACATTCGTCAAGCGTAAACCTGCTGCCTTCGCGTTGGTACGCTTGGGCAACACGCCGGAGAATCGAGCTGATACTTTCCACGCCATCGAATAGCGACAACTCGCCATCCAACTGCACACACTTGTCCCGCAAACTGTCAAGCGTCGATTTCTCGAGGGCGCTGACACGCTTCCCATCCATCCCTCTTGCACCTCGCAACTCAAAGTGTGTTTTGTGGTATTCGACAAACCCGACCGCTTCCAAGAGACTCGTTGCGCCGTCGAAGCGGCCAAGTTTCTGCTGAAACGCCGGGCTGTCGGCGCGAATCCTCCAATAATCGGCATTGTTCGGGAATCGCAGGATCTTCAAACAGATGTTGCGCACCAGTCCGATGATGCGCCGCACCTCAGCAACTTCCACGCGCATTCGGAGCTTCTCAATGGCGTTGCTGATCGTAGGCGCTGAGGTGAGCTCGTCAATTATGACGCCACAGCTGCCAAATACCTCTACCAGCGATACAGCGGCAGACCGCTTGCGCAACGAAGCGACAGCGGGTTCAAGCACTGTCGGATCGGGTGCCACTCGAGCCGCAAATGCGGCAAGCTGCGACGTGGCCAAGAGCGATTCATCACCAGCATTGCTTTCAGTGTTCAGCAAAGCTTCAAATGCTTCTCGAAAGCGCAAAATCATATCCTGCTGCGCTGGCGTCCTCCCCACCGATAAGCGGCGGACCAGGTCTCCATGACGCTTGCAGACGATATCGCCATTGGAAAACAAGCACGAGGCCACGAAGGCAACGGGGCGAAGCTCGAGCGGTTGTCCCCAGTTGGCGGGCACAGCGTGCTCTGAGGCTGAGCCGTACAGCTGGTAGTAGCAACACATAAACTCCGGGAGCAGTATTGTGTGGTGTGGTAGGAGCTGCTGTTGCTGCAGATACAAATCGAGCGGCTTGTTTGGCATCGCGTTGCGCGCCACTAGGTCAAAGACGGATGTCAATTCCGACGCGCGGATGCGCGAGGGGATCATGTTGGGCAGTGCCCGGTCGTGAAACAGCCGCTGCAGTGTCTCGAATAGTCGAAAGCCCAGCTTCTGCTGCCACAATTCAAGCTGTCGCTTGTGCTCGTGGTACGACGCGAACCGACCCTCCAGCACCGTTGCCACTGTCTGCTCGATTCGCAGCTTTCCCATCCGGTGTTTTGCGTATGCGAAGGCGAGCATAAGCGTCTTGAACTCGAAGTGTCGATGAATCCGGAGGTCCTCGTGGGTAGCAAACCACTCGGTGAGGACCCGTCTCACTGAATCTCGCTCGTCTTCGCTCGCACTGTGGCTTCGCGCTTTCTCTCCGTTATCTTCACCTGATTGCGAGGCGGAGCACAGTCCGTCTACGATAGCAATGATCTTACTTGCTGAGATCTTGCCCGAGGCCTTGGTATCCTTTTCCTTGAATTGGCGTCGGTACGTCTGCAGCGACGAGGTATCGAACAGCTTGCGTAAAACCTGCCATCGATACGAGAACAGCACGATGGTCAGGGCATTGACGATCCTGCTACAATTGAGCAACTAATCGGTGCGAAAACGTACCTTGTCCATGGCGCTCTTGTTCTTGCTTAGCGTTTTAGATCCAGAACCAGATGTTTCGCAGGAGGAAGAAGACCCACCCGAGCTGGAACTGTCACTCCCGTTTGAGGTCATGACCAGCTTTGGCTTCTTCTTGAGCGCGCCCTCCTCGAAAAGCTTCACGAAGCAAACAAGTAGTACCAACCTGAGTATAACACGTATAGGATAGGAGCAATGGAAAATGCAGAAGCAGAGCAACTACAAAAAGAAGCACTGACCGTCATTGCGAGCTGTTCTAGCAGAAACAGCGAATCATTGCTGATTCCAGGTACCCTGCAGAGGAACGTCACAGAGGTTCGAATTCAAGAAATGACCACGTGGTGACGATGGTCCACGCAGTTCCAAATTCTCTGAGCGTGGGACAGCAAAGCGTACCTGCCCGGTCGGGCGCTGCGCTTCTTCTTCCTGACCGACGAAGAGCTCTCGCCCGAGCTTTCGCCTGGGTTAGACTCGCCTCGTGTCGATTCATTCCGCGCTGGTTTTAAGGCGCTTGCGGGGGCATCTTCTTCCACGGTACCATCCCTGTAGCGAATCTGGTAGCAAATGAAATGACGTGAGTTAGTGCACGGCAAACTACCCCCATCAATCGAGCTAGGCAAAGGCGAACAAGCGCATTTGCGCACCGTGTAGGTCCCGTCACCATGACTCTCCAGAATGGAGGCTTTTGCCCAAGTAGACGTCTTTCGCGCCTTCGAGAGCTTGCTTGACCGGTGCCAGTTAGCCAACACACGCTGGTTGCGACGGAACGTGGACTTATCGACGCCACGGCGCTTCTTACGCATCGTCTTCGGGGACGCATCATCGCTGGAGGACTCGGAGTCTGAACACACCACCAACAAGCTGTGCGCGATGCACTTGGACGTATCGCCGTCCGCGTACTTCACATCGCAGCTGCCGTCCGAGTGTACGCGCCGAACGGTCCCAATCCGGCGCGACTTGTCGTCGTCTGCTTGTTTCAGCGTGACGCGTGCACCCTTCAGCAGAGGTTTTGCCTTGTCTGTCTCCACTCCGGACGAATCCGACGAAGACGACCCTCTCGTTTTCTTTTTCCGACCTTTCTTCTTTCCTCGAACAGATGGCACCTCATCCGAGTCGGACGATGTCAGCTTCATCGGCTTTCCCGTCTTTGTTTTGGACCGAGATGGCTCATCGCTAGAGCTTCTGTCACTATCGCTTTGTTTGTCACCGATCGGCTTGATGCTTGAAAAGTTTACGCGCTTCTCGGAAGCACCGACGTCGTACTCGATATCAAAGGTGTCGTCACTGCGGACACGCACCACCTTGCCGCGATGAAACTTACCTTTCAGCTTGAAGTTTGCTTCAACGACGTCCCCAACCTTGATGGGCTTCTTGCTTATCTTCTGCTTAGGCGCTCGACCATCGCCATCCGAGTCTGAATCCGCAAAGAGGTCCTCTTCGTCCGAGCCAGCCTTAGCTTCTGGTTTGTTTTTGCTTGCCTTAGGATCCAACACGGCCTCGATTGAGGTGCTGCTCACACGCATTTCCTCGTCTCCATCGTCGAAAAGGACGTCGAATGTCCCATCCAACCTTGCTCTCGTGATCTTACCCGGGTACCATTTGAGCCCTCGCTTGTACCGCGCCTTGACCTTGTCACCCACGACGAAGCTCGACTTGGTTTTGCCGCCAGCTTCAACTTGAAAGTCCTTGTCTTCTTCCGCCTCAATCAACGATCTGTCCACGCGAATCTCCTTGTCACCATCGGCGTAATCGATGTCATACGTCCCGTCCAGACGCACGCGCGTGATTTTCCCGCTGAAGAACCTCGAACCATTTTTGTATCGCGCCTTGACAGCATCACCAATCTTGAACTTCTTCTTGCCGTTCGTCTTCGGGGGCGTGTCTTCCGCTCCCTTCGGACTGTCGTTCTCTGTAGCAACGATCAGGTCTGTCTCGACGCGCATCTCGGAGTCACCGTCGTCGTAGTCAATGTCATACGTCCCGTCATAGTGCACGCGCGTGATTTTCCCACTAAACAGCTTCGTACCCCGCTTGTATCGGGCCTTGACCACATCTCCGACGGCAAACGCTATCGTCGTCTTCGGTTGCGGAGCGTCGTTCTTCTCACCTTTTGCCTTAATACGCGACCTCTTCACCCGCCGCTCCGAATCTCCGTCCTCGTACTTGATGTCGTACGTACCGTCAGAGTGCACGCGCGTGATTTTGCCGGCGTAGAGCTTGACTCCGTTCTTGTAGTTCGCTTGCACACGATCTCCTATTACTAGCGACTTGGATTGGGCGCTTGGCGTTTTCGACGAGGGGCCACTCGCACCAACGTCGTCCTCCATCTCGATATTCTTGGCGTCGACAAACTTTTCTCGGTCACCGTCTTCGTATCGTATGTCGTACGTACCATCACGATGGACCGCCATGATTTCGCCATTGAAGAGCTTGCGACCTCCGCGATAACGAGCCCGCACCTTATCCCCCACCACAATACGCTTCCGTAAAACGGGGGACCGAGGCTCATCGTCTTCGTCACGAGCAAGCTTCTTCGTCTCCGAAATTTCGATGAGCTCCCTCTTGACACGTTTTTCCACATCACCGTCATCATATTCGACGTCGTAGGTGCCGTCGCTGCGTACCCGGGAGATCGTCCCAGCAAATAGCCGCTTTCCCTTCTTGTACCGTGCCTTCACGGCATCGCCGACCCTCAACTCGGCTTTCTTGAACGCCGACTTCGGATTCTCTGTATCGCTCTCTTCTAGCTGGATGAGCTCTGCAGGTACCTGCGAGTCGCGGTCACCGTCGTCAAAGGCTATATCGTACGTGCCATTGGTCCGAACCCTGGATATTTTCCCCCGAAAGAGCCTGCTGCTGCGCTGGAACGGCGCTTTGACCACGTCACCAACCTCGAAGGAGCCCAAGGCAGTCTTCTTCTCTCGTGCCGCCCTAGTAAGGTCGACGGCGGCACCGTCCATTGTCTGAATGAGTGACGCCTCCACACGCATCTCGCTGTCTCCGTCATTGTACTTGATGTCGTACGTACCATCGCTGCGTACGCGCGTGATTCTGCCCGGGAAGAGCTTCGTGCCGCGCTTGTACCTTGCCTTCACCTCGTCTCCTACCCGGAGGGACAGCGTTGCCGCCATCTTGGACGACGACAGCGCAGCGATCGAAGCTTTCGGGGATCCGTCGATGAGGCTGGCCGAAACGCGGACTTCGGAGTCCCCGTCGTCGTAGGCGATGTCGTACGTTCCGTTCAAGTGCACTCGGGTGATACGACCAGGAAACAGACGCTTGCCCTTCCTGTAATACGCTTTCACGCGGTCGCCAATCTGCCACGAGGCCTTCGACGTTGCCTTAATAGACTGCACAGCTCGACCACCCGTGTCCTTGTCATCGTCCGAGTCTGCGAAGAGATCTTCGTCGTCGTCATCGGTATCACTCACCTCGATAAAGCTGGGATCCACGCGCGTCTCGGTATCTCCGTCCTCGTAGCTGATATCGTACGAGCCGTCTGACCGACAACGAATTATCTTGCCCGCAAACAACCGCTTCCCTTTGCGGTACCTTGCTTTCACTTTTTGGCCGACTGCCAGCGCCTTCTTGCGACTGCCTGCAGCGCCATGCTCCGTCTTCGACGACGTTCTCGGCGACGCAGCTCCTCTCTTCAGATGTCGGTCGTCCTCAAGGTCACTGTCTGATTCGTCCGCAACCTCAATGAGCTCCGCCTTCACGCGTTTTTCCTCATCACCATCATCGTACTTGATGTCGCAAGACCCGTCGCTGTGAACCTTCTTGATTTTGCCAGGGAAGAGTTTCTTCCCGCGCTTGTAGTGCGCCTTCACCGCTTGGTTCACCCGAAACCCCCTGGCTTTTACAGCGCTGCGTGGCCGATCTCCTTCTTCCCCAGCTTCTTCTCCCCTGGGACGAGCAGAGCTTGTCGGTTCAACGAGAGCCTCGGCTACGCGCGTCTCCGAGTCTCCGTCGTCGTAGTTGATGTCGTACGTGCCATCCAAGCGCACGCGGACGATCTCACCGCTAAAGAGCTTACTGCCGCCACCATAGTGAGCCTTCACCTTGTCGCCAACCGCCAACGCCGTCTTCCCGAGCTTCTTGAGCGGCGAAGGCCCCCCAAAAGACGTGGAAGAAGGCCTCAAGGGCGACCCCGAGGCCTCCACATTCTCCGCGAGTACCTTTTGCTCCAGGTCGCCGTCGTTATACTCGATATCGTAGGTTCCGTCGCGTCGCACCCGTCGGATTTTCCCCGGGAACCAGCGACTGCCGCCGTTGCAACGCGCTCGAACCGGATCCCCCACGTCCAACGCGGCAGCCGCAGGCTTCTTGATCGCTGAGAGACTCTCCGTGCTGTCTCGCCGGTCCATGGAAAGCGAAGCGAGTTTCGCGGGCGACTTGCTGCGTGAGGCCTCGGCCGTGAGTCGAATAGGCGAGCGCTTCTCCTTGGTGTCTGTCATATCACGTGCTTCCTCCACGTCCTCCAGAGGCACATTCTTGCGCAGAGAGCCGTCCTTGTTGAGCTTGATGACACACGTGTTGGAGGCTGAGCGGATCTGGATGAGCACGCCAATGTCATCCGTGCCAGCGATACCCACCAGCATACCCGTCTTGAGCGCCATGGTGGCCTCAAGCAGCCTTGGCGCTGCTTCTTTTGCCTCTGTATCGCGTACGAAGAGATCTCTTGGTGGTCTGACGGGGCGCTAGGATAGTGTGTCTCAAGATACGAGTGAGACGAAGTGTGCGTGAAAGGACATGGCGTCGGTTTACATCTGTCTGTTTTACTAGAATAGTCGGCTAGAGAGCGCTAGACTACGTCGATCACAACAAGAAGTAGGTGCGCAGCTTCTTGGCCGTGCCGTTGATGGAGAGCAGCGTGTGGTACTCGACCTTGAAGCCGTGACCGGGCGTGTCCTTGTTCATGCTGGCCCACGTGCTCTCGGAGATGTGGATTCGGCCAGGCACACCGCTGCTTTCGAGGAAGTGCGCGATACTCACAGTGTCTCCGAAGAGATGGTAGCGCGGATCCTTACTGCCTACGACACCGGCCAATACAGGGCCCGAGTGCACGCCAATGCGGATGTTGAGGTCGGGTACGCCGCAGTTGCGCCGCAGCAGCGGGAGCACGGCGAACATATCCGTCGCGGCTGTCACGACGGCTAATGCGTTGTTGGTGCTCACGATGGGACAGCCGCCCACCACGAAGTAGGCATCGCCAATGATCTCGACCTTGTAGAGAACCTCACGTTCGGCGATGGTGTCGAAGCGCGTGTACATGTCGTTGAGGAACTGCACGAGCTCCATGGCCGTGACCTTGGACGAGTAGGCCGTGAAGTTGACCATGTCTGTGAAGAGCACCGTGACGTTGTCAAAAAAGTCGGCGATGGTCGTCTGAGGATCCTCTTTGAGCTTGTGCACGATGGTCTCGGGCAGTAGATTCAGCAGCAGCTTGGTGATGCGGGCCTCCTCCTCCTCAAGCTTCTGCTTCTGCGAGTTGAGCGTGATGTCGCGGTAGTGGTTGATGCGCTGCTTGAACTCCGAGTTGAAGACCACCCAGGCCTGGCCCGCGAAGAACAGGAAGATGTAGAGCGCGTTGCGCCCGACACGCAGCTGATCCACGTCGCTCTCCCAACCGAAATGCGGTGCGATGTACAGGTTCGTCAGCAAGTACAGCGCCAGGATCTCGAAGCCGCTAATGACACGTAGCAAGAACGAGATGTTGGCGAAGTAGCACTGGTACAGCGCCAATACGCTCATGTACGCGTGGCCCAATGAGTTGGTGGCCACACTTTCGGCGCAGAGAACGACAGCCATGACGAAGATCACACCCACGGAAGACAACTGCTCCCAGTTGTAGAACGTGGGCGAGAATGTCTGCAGCAGGAAGGCGAGTAGCGCCGGGAACATGACGCAGAAGTTGGCGAAGAAGATGAACTGGCTTTCGCCGAAGGAGCGAGTGGTAGAGAGCCGCGCTGTCTGATAGAGCGTCATGAAGGGCTTCATGAGGAGGAAGACCGTGATGGAGAGCCGCAGAAAACGCAGCCAACGCACGCGGTTCTCGAGGCGGTAGCTCTCCTCGAACTCGTAAGCCTCCTTCGAGAGGCCTTGCAGTCCACGCATATTTCCGTGCACGCGGCAGAGCACCTCCCTCCGCGTCAAGCCCTGCGGCAGCTTCATGATGGTAGCGTTGAAGATGCCGTCCCCATCACCCTCGTTGTGACTGTCCTCGTTGTCCTCCACGATGTCAAATATGTTCTCCTTGAAAAGCGACCTCCTCGTCGTAGAAATCTGCTGCAGACTGTGACCTTTGAGCGCACTGAGTGTACCTCGTCGGTGTGTCGGAGCCACCACGGACTTTTCAGGTGACGCATTCGCTGTGCTGTTGTCTGCAGCCTTGCCAACCGGCTGGAGAGATTTGAAAGACTTTTTGAGAACCGCGAGGCCAGTGACCTCCAGTTCCGGTAGGTTTGATTTCTGTGACGAGGACAGCGCCAGCAGATTCGCCAGTGAGTTCTGATGCAGTGCCGTGTTCGTGTCGCCGGGTGTACCCATGCGGCTAGAGCGGCGCGGTTGGCGCGCATTGGAGGACCTAGGAAGTTCTGGTAGCGCTGACAACCCTCCACCGCCCCCTTCAAGGAACTTCGCAGTAGGCGAAGCGCGTGCGGTCTCAGTAGCCTTTGGATCGTTCTCTGGGATGGATTTGACGCTGCCTGGCGGCAAATGACTGATTCGTCGCGAAGCGCGGCTCGAAGGCGAGCCACCAGAACCTGGAGGTCCCGGTGCCGAGGCAAACTCGTGTGATTGCGCAGACTTGAGAGCTCCTGAAACGGAGGCTGGTTTGATAATGAAGCCATCCTTACCGCGAAGAAAGTACGTGTTCATGTCCCCTCGGCCCTTGACAAAGACCTTGCCTCGGAACGACGTGTGGTACTTGTCCTGTAGACGGCTGTGCGTAACCTCCGTGACTTGGATCTGGCCGGGTAGGTTGGTCGTCTCCATGCGCGAAGCCACGTTAACCGTGTCACCAAAGAGCTTGAAGCGCGGGTTGCGGATCCCAACAACGCCCGCCATTATACCTCCCGTGTTGATGCCGACGCGGATATTGAGGTCGGTGACGAGGTGGCCCCAGGACTTGCGTGTGATCTTGGCGCTCACCTCGGGGATGCAGCGAATCATATCCAGTGCCAAGTTGGCCACGAGCTCGGCATGGTTCTGGATCACGTCCGGACAGCCACCCACGACCATGTAGACGGCGCCGATGGTCTCCACCTTGTGCACGTGATGCACGTCCACGAGCTTGTCGAACTTGTAGAATAGAATGTTGAGTAATTCCACGACCTGCTGTGGCTCAAGTTTTGAGGAGAAAAAGTCAAAGTCACAGACCTCGGCAAAGAGCACCGTGGCCTCCGCGTACTCGTCGGCAATGAGCTCGCGGCCGGACTGGAGCTGCACTACGATGGACTCGGGCAGCATGCTGTTGAGCAAAGCCTTAGAGCGCGTCTCCTCCATCTTGAGCTGCTCTTGCTGCAGTAGCACCATGAGCTCGCTCATGTAGCTCACGCGGATTGCAAATTCTCGGGATTGGCTCGGCAGCAGGATGAGGAAGAAGAAGAGGCAGGCGTAGAGCGTCTCGTTGGCGATCTCTTGTCTGCTGGACGCTTCGTCGCTGTCCGGGATGTAGGCCAGCATGACCACGACGTAGATGGCCAGGTAGACCAGGCAGAAGACGGAGCACGGGAAGAACCGGATGGGTGTACAGCTGTAGACGTACATGATCACGAGGCAGACCCAGGACACGCCGTAGTCGTTTGTGATCTTGTTGTACACTACCGGGTAGAAGGCCACGACGACGATGCAGGCCCATGTGAGCTTGGTATCGTCCGCGTAGTTCTGTTTATTCCGTCGGGCGCGAAAGTACGTGAGACACAGCACGGGCAGCACGATGGCCACCTTGAGCAGGCCGACCAGCATGAACTTGGACAGCTTGGAGCTACCAGTGCTCCCGCCCGTGACCGCGGAGCCCACGGAGTAATTCTCCCACAGCACCACGTAGTCGTACGCGAACATGGAGACCATGAACCCGAGCAGCGTGAGCAGCCCGCGCAGATAGAGCTTGCGCTGCGATTTGGCGTAGTACTTGGCGAAGGACTGCTCCATCTTGGCAATGACGACCAGGTTGGTGATGTTAATAAAGTAGAGCGTGATGTGGTGGATGGCCACCTCGTCCATGATCTTCAGGAAAATGATGAACTCATTCACGGCCGTGGCTCGGGACACCGAACTCTCTCTCGCGCGCTTGTCGGCGCCATCGAAGGTGCCCTCGGCCGCCACTCGTGACCGCAGTCGGCCTGCGGTCAGGGTGCCCATCCCGCCGGAGCGCACCGAGTTGATCCGGTCGTAGGTCTGCGAGAGCTTGGACGAGATACTTCTCGCGCGGTTCTGGAACACGGGGCTCTGCTTGCGGGCGGCCGCGGCCGGTACGGCACCCAACGACGAGCTCAGCTGGTCCAGCGGCGTCACGGATCGCGTGTTCATGACTGCTGCTCCGTTCCCACAGGTAAAGGCTCAAATGCGTCACCTGGAGCAAAGTACGAGGGCGGGAGGAGCCGCTGAAACGGACGCAGTGGCTCGTCCAGAGTGGCAAGCCAACTGCCACAAATAGGGACGCGTCGGTGGTTTGTAGTCAATGAACTGCGAGGCTGGAGACGTGGCCGGGCTAGTTGCGGCTCGGTACAGTCTCAAGCTTCGAGGGCTTTGCGCTGGCCAGCCTGCTCTGTGGACGATGAGGTTCTGGCTACGAACTTGAACGACTCCGTGTGGCCATCAACATATTGGAGAGGGTTTGTAGTGCACGACCCGATGTTCGCGCGAGCAAGGATTGGTCTATTGCACTTTGTGGCGGCCCAAACAAGCGCGTATGGGCGGATAAGGCCATACTACATGTGCTACGACGGGGTTCGTCTCGAAGTTGCGAAGTTCCTGAAGCTGAACTTCGCGATCAAGTAGCAACGATGTTGTTTGATAAATAGTTTTGTTGCCGTTGGAGCAAGCGCTATTTTGGTACATTTCCCCTCGAACGCTCTGTCATTCGCAGACTGCAGTCAGTGCTATTCACAACGGGCAGTTCCGAGTGGTCGTTTCCGCCCACATATCCAAGCGTTTCGGGCGCGGTTGGCCCCGGCCCGGCCAGCCATACAAGCAGTAAGAAAGCGGGCGGGCGGATCTGCATCCCGGCGCTCAGCAGCAAGTGAAGAGCTCGAGCTCGAGCAGCAGAATGGCGCGCGGGGGCAAGGCGGCGGGTGGTGGCAAGGCGCGCAAGGGCGGCAAGGGCGCGGGCGGCGGCGCCGAGGACACGCGGCGCGAGGCGCCGCTGCAGGCCATCCTGTTCGCGGACTCGTTCAACGAGACGTTCCGGCCCGTGACGCTGGAGCTGCCCAAGGTGCTGCTGCCGCTGGCCAACGTGCCCATGCTGGAGTACTCGCTGGAGTTCCTGGCGGCGGCGGGCGTGCAGGAGGTGATCCTCTTTTGCACGCACCACGCGGACGTGGTGGCGCGCTTCATCGCGGAGCAGTCGCAGGTGGCGCGGCGGCTGGACGTGCAGTGCATCACGAGTCCGAGCTGCGTGACGGCGGGCGACGCGCTGCGGGAGATCGACCGGCGGCAGCTCATCGCCAGCAACCCGTTCGTGCTCATGAGCGGCGATGTGGTGGCCAACGTGGACCTGCAGGCCGCCATCGCGGAGCACAAGGTGCGCAAGAAGGCGGACCCGAGCTGCATGATGACCAGCATTTTCATGGAGTTGCAGCCCAACCGCGGCACGAGCGTGCGTCCGCTGGACGCGGAGCTCGTGGTGGGCATCGACGCGCGCACGCAGCAGATCGTGCTGTACGAGGACGACCCGGCGCAGCGCAGCACGCGGCTGGCCACGCTCTTCCTGGAAGAGCACGCGCAGTTGGCGCTGCACAGCGACCTGCTGGACTGCTACATTGACGTGTGCTCGCCCGAGGTGCTGCTCAAGTTCGCCGAGGACTTTGACTACCAGGACCTGCGCCGCGACTTTTTCCACAACGAAGTGCAGAACTACGAGCTGGGCAAAAAGTTTTTTGTCAAGGTGGTCAAGGACCAGTTCGCGGCGCGCGTCATGGACCCGCGCACCTACGCGGGCGTCTCCAGCGCCATCCTGCAGCGCTGGGTCTTCCCCATGGTGCCGGACGCCAACTACCTGGGCGCAGGGCCCGTGACCGAGTACGCCTATCTGCGGGGCATGCGCTACAAGGACGCCAACGTGACGCTGGCGCGCTCGTGTGACGTGCAACGCGAGAGTATCCTGGGCGCCGGCGCCACGCTGGGGGACCACACGCGCGTGCGCAAGAGCGCCATCGGCCAGAACTGCCGGATCGGCGCCCGCGTGGCCATCGACGGCAGCTTCTTGTGGTCCAACGTGGTCGTGGAGGACGACTGCGTGGTCCAGGACGCCATTCTGTGCGATAACGTGGTAGTCAAGCGTGGCGCCGTCATCGGCGAAGGCTGCGTGCTGTCCTTTGGCGTGGTGATCGGCGAGGGTTTCCACCTGCCGCCGTTCTCCAAGGTCACGACGAGTCTCGAGGAGCCGGAGGACGACGGCTTCTTCTCGGACGAGGACGCGGACGGCAGCCCGGACACGGCCCAGAAGGAGGACAAGACAGAGACGGCGGAGGACGCCGCGACGCCGCAGTGGAAGCCGGAGCACGTGGGCGTGGGCGGGGTGGGGCGCCTCTGGACGCTGGACGACGACGACATCCACGTGGAGTCGGACAGCGAGCAGGAGGACGAGGAGGACGAAGAGGACGAGGAAGCGGCCATGGCGGCGCTGCAGGCGCGGCGGCTGGAGAAGCTCAAGAGCAGTCTGCTGGGCGCGCGCGACGTGGTGGCCAAGCGGTCGCAGCGCTGGGAGGAGTGGGACACGCTGAGCTCGTCCGAGGAGGAGGACGAGAACGACGACATCCTGGACGGCGCCGACGCCATCGCGCTGGAGGTGCCGTTCCAGCAGATCGTGCGCGAGAACGTGTGCACGGGCGACGCGGCGGGCCACAACGTGGACGACCTGTTCATGGAGATCAAGAGCTTCAAGTTCGCGCAGAACCGCAGCTTCGCCGAGGTGATCGGCGCCATTGTGCCGGGGCTGCTGGACCTCATCCCGACGTCGGACCCGGCGCCCATGGCGCTGCTGGGCCTGGTGCGCCTCAAGTTCCAGAAGTGGAGCTCCGTCATCCAGCGCTGCCTCGTGGAGACGGAGGACCAGCTGGCCGTGGTGCAGGCGCTGGAGGGCTACTGCGTGGGCCCGGAGGCGCGGCGTGCGCTCTGGCTGCCGCTGCTGCGCTTCCTGCTGCAGACGGTGTACGACCTCGAGTGGGTGGGCGAGGACGTCATCCTGCAGTGGCACGCGGCGCGCCAGCCGCAGGAGCCGCAGGACGCCGTGGCGCTCAAGTCGGCCGAGGGCGTGCAGGAGTTCATCGACTGGCTGCAGGAGAGCGAGGACGAGTCGGACGACGACGACGACGACGACGACGATGACGACGACGACGAGGAGGACTAAGCCAATGCACAGCAGTCCACGCACAAAGCCACGAGGTCGGATAGCTGCACGGGTGGAGCTGTGCTTGTGGTCTCTGCTTCCCCACGGCCGGAGCTGTGGCTCAATGCAGGTGAGCATGGCCACATTCCAGGCGCTTGTCTTCCTGCATCCATCTCCCCAAGAGGAGGTCGCTGAGGTACGTGGCGGGTGACTTCTCCGGTAAAGTGAGGCCACCGTACGGGTTCGCGAGAGTTGGCTGAGTAGGGTGTCGCAGGATTGTATGTCCTGTGAAACTAGAAACATCAGAAAGTGATTGTTTGGTTGGTTCAATGGCGTTCGGAACCTGTGAGAACACATTTCATCGTGGTAATGCATTGCAGCACCGTTGTCCAGGTCTTGCGCGACATGGCAGCGGAATACCTGGCGTGACACGCCGGCGCTGGCTGCCTCGTCAATCAATCATGGTGCCAGATTGAGACTGGGCTCTGGCATATCTGAAGGTATGCATGACGTCACACAGGATATGACATAGTACAGGCCGGATCTTCCCCAGGCGCAATCTTGCATCCTTGGGCTTCAGGAATGATTCCC
>JAADYJ010000305.1:0-26187 GCA_023338205.1 Halophytophthora polymorphica
CCACCGATGGCCATTCGCGCAGGTATAGCTGCAGTCGTCTGTGAGTCGCTCCCAGTGGTAGAGCGGCGTGTGGCCGAGCTTGCTCAGCTTGCTCAGGGTCTCTCGGTCGCGGGCTGCCATGGTCTTCATGCTCGAGGATCTCAAGTCGAGAAGTGAGGTCAAGGTGTTTTTGAGAGCGCCAACAACACTTGAACCTACCTTTTGTCATGATATACGCAGGGTTAAAACCTCCTACACTTTAATATTTCCGGTCTGCGCAACAATTCATGCTTGGTTGGTCACCGTCCAACACCTCCTACACTTGATGCTTTGCGTTATGCCCAGCTTATCAAGAATAGCTGCGGACTTCGAAAAAATAGTGATACGATTTAGGAGGTTTCCATAAATTGGGCTAGCGCGATTAGAATGACAGTTTGTATGGGATCGGCGCAAACGCCCAAAACGAAAAAAAATGCGGCGTCCGATATCATCTGGGCAAATGAACGGTTCATTTGCCCAGATGGTATCGGACGCTGCCGCATTTTTTGACTTGTGTCCAATAAGAACCGTTCATTTGCCCAGATGGTATGCGGCAAATGTCATTTTACCCAGCGGATCTTGGCGGAAGCGCCATGTTCTGACAGAACCTGCCTGTCATTCGCAGATTATGATACCGGTACGTTACATTCAAGACAACCGGTACGTTACCGGTATATTTCCGGTACCAAAACCTCCTAAGCTGTATTGCTTCCGGTATGCGCTACATCACATGCAATGTGTCACATTCCGGAAGCAATCAAGTTCAGGAGGTTCACGTTTCTCTTGAACAATGTATGCCCTCCTCTTCAAGCGTTCTACACGTCGGCGACGCCCCACTATACGTTGCGTCAGCTCCCGCGACTGGGCAAAGAAGCTCAAGCCAAGAAGCGCTCAAGGCCATGGACGTGCTGGGCAAGATCGTGGGCGGCTCCGGCTGCGCCGCGGACGGCACCGTGGCGGCGCAGAACCCGCTGGCGCGCGCGCTGGACAGCGTGGCGCAGTCGCACGCGCGCGCGGGCCCGGGCGTGGCCCAGGGTCGGCCGCGCGCCGGCCCGAGCGAGCTGGCCAGGCAGATGCGGCGCGAGCAGCTCGCGGGCGCCGACGCGCAGTTCCTGCAGGGCTTTGAGCAGGAGGCCATGGCCCGCGCGCGCATGGAGGCGGCCTTCCGCGCGGGCGAGGCGCCTCCGCCCGCGCAGCAGCAGATGCGGCTGCAGCAGGCGCAGCAGGCGTCCATGGAGGCGGCCTTCGAGGAGTCCCAGCGCGCGCACTTCCAGCACTTCCAGCAGCAGCAGCAGCAGCAGCAGCAAATGCGCATGCGGCAGGCGGACGCCTGGGCGAGCGACTTCCGCGGCGGCCACTTGGACGACGCGTGGCAGACGGCGGGCAAGTCGCGGCCAGAGGTGGCCTGGGACGAGGCCAAGGCGCCCGCGCTGCAGCCCGCAGCGGCCTTCCAGTCTCCGGCCGCGGCGCCGCAGCTGGAGCAGGCGGGCGCAGAGGCGACGCAGACGGCCACGCAGACGGCGACGCAGCAGGCGTCGGCCGAGATGGCGCGCGCCATGCGCGCCAACCCGGACGCCAAGTGGCAGCGCAGCGAGTTCCTGGGCTTCAT
The DNA here is from genome assembly GCA_023338205.1 of Halophytophthora polymorphica. Classification (NCBI taxonomy): domain Eukaryota; phylum Oomycota; class Peronosporomycetes; order Peronosporales; family Peronosporaceae; genus Halophytophthora; species Halophytophthora polymorphica. The sequence continues at coordinate 1,628 of JAADYJ010000305.1, forward strand.
GCAGCAGGTGAGCACGGGCGAGGTGCAGATCGACGAGACGGAGAACGCGGTCACGGGCGCGGCGGCGCCGCTGCGGGCCGAGGGCGTGCTGGAGGGCGCCTGGGGCGACGGCGACGCGGCCGAGGGGCGCTCCAACCGCGACCTGGGGCTCGAGGCCGGCTGGACGCAGAGCGCCAACGCGTCTGCGGCCGCCATGGAGAGCGCGTTCGCCGAGACCAAGGCGGCCCCTGCGTCCGCGCTGGAGGGCGCGTGGGGCGACGCCGGCCAGACGCGCGCCTCGGGACTGGACGGCGCGTGGGCCGAGGCGCGGACGGAGCAGGAGAAGGCGCTGGACGGCGCGTGGGCCGACGGCGACGGCGACGAGCTGGGGGAGATCTGGGAGAAGGCCATGGCCGAGGCCGGCGCGACGGACCCGTTCGAGGACGCGTGGCGCGGCGCCGAGGCCGAGAACGACGAGTACGCGTTCCAGAGCGAGAACCCGTTCGCGGGCACGAGCGAGACGTTCGAGCTGGGCGTGCAGCTCTTCGAGGCCGGACAGCTGGACGAGGCCATCCTGGCGTTCGAGGCCGAGGTGCAGCAGCGCGCAGAGAACAGCGAGGCGTGGCGTCTGCTGGGCGAGTGCCACGCCGAGCACGACGAGGACAAGCGCGCCATCGTGTGTCTGGCGCGCGCCGTGGAGGAGGACCCGTACAACACGAGCGCGCTGCTGGCGCTGGGCGTGAGCCACGTGAACGAGCTGGACCCGCAGGGCGCGCTCAAGACGCTCAAGGCCTGGGTGCAGCACAACCCCAAGTTCCACGGCCTCGAGATCGCCGTGGACGAGTACAGCGACGGCTCGCTCATGGACGAGGTCATGCAGCTCATGCTGCAGGCGCGCGCGCACGACCCGAGCGACTCGGACGTGCAGGTGGTGCTGGGCGTGCTCTACAACGTGTCCAAGGACTTTGACGCGGCCGCCGAGAGCTTCCGGGCCGCCACGACGGAGCGCCCGGACGAGTACGCGCTCTGGAACAAGCTGGGCGCCACGCTGGCCAACTCGGCGCGCTCGGCCGAGGCCATCCCGGCCTACCACCGCGCGCTGGAGCTCAAGCCGCGCTACGCGCGCGGGTGGCTCAACCTCGGCATCAGCCACGCCAACCTGGGCAACTACGACGAGGCCACCAAGTGCTACCTGCAGGCGCTCACGCTCAACGCGCGCGCCGAGCACATCTGGAGCTACCTGCGCATCTGCTTCACGTGCATGGAGCGCTTCGACCTCGTCAAGCTCGCGGACGCCAGGGACCTCGCGCCCTTCCGCCGCGAGTTCGGCACCATCGACCTGTGAGCCACCGGCAGCACGAGCGACGCCACGCCACGCCACGCCGGCCTGTAGCCCACGCGCCTACGAATGCATCTGCCACCACAGCCATCCTCTCTCTCTCTCCCTCTCTCTCTCTCTCTCTCTCGCTGTTCTCGCTCGCTCGTGCGTCGTGAGATCCGCAGGAAGCGACGCGTGCGAGCGGCCGTGGGGGCGCCCGGCCGCCTCTTGCCGTCGCCGTCGCCGTCGCCGCCGCCGCAGCACAAGGCGAGTCGCCATGGAGACGGAGACGGAGACGGAGCGGACGCTCGAGCGGCTGCGCGCGCTGGGGCGGCGGCGCCTGGAGCGCGGGCGCGTGCCCGTCATGGACGCCGAGACGCTGCGCGCGCTGTGCGTGGCCGGCGGCGGCTACGAGACGCCCGCGCTCAACGAGTCGCTGTACGCGCACTTCCGCGGCTTCCAGCGCATCGAGGGGCTCGAGCCGTACGCGAACCTCACGGCGCTCTGGCTCGAGGCCAACGGGCTCACGAGGCTCGAGGGCCTCGCGACGCTCGCGCGCCTGCGCTGCCTCTACCTCGGACGCAACTTGCTGCAGAAGCTCGAGGGGCTCGAGTCGCTGCGCGCGCTGCACACGCTCGACGTGAGCGACAACTGCCTCGAGTCGCTCGCGGGGCTCGCGCAGCTGCCGCAGCTCGCGGCGCTCAACGCGGCACGCAACCGCCTGGCGCACGCCGACGCGCTGCTCGAGCTCGCGCGCTGCCCGGCGCTGGCCAACGTGGACGTGAGCCACAACGCGCTGGCGGACGGAGACGCCGCGCTGCGCGTGCTGCGCGCCGTGCCGCGGCTGCGCGCGCTGCGGCTGGGCGGCAACCCGCTCGTGGGCACCACGCGCAGCTTCCGCAAGACCTTCCTGGCGGCGCTGCCGCTGCTGGCCTTCCTGGACCGGCCCGTGTTCCCGCTCGAGCGCGCGGCCGTGGCGGCCTGGCACGTCGGCGGCCTGGAGGCCGAGCGCGAGGCCAGACGCGCCTTCGTGCAGCGCGAGCACGACGAGCGCCGCCGCAGCCTGCACGAGTTCCGCGCCTGGCAGGCGCAGGTGCGCGCCCAGCGGCTCACGGCGCTGCACGGCGGCCTCGGCGAGCCCAAGCAGCCGCAGCCGCCGCCGCAGCCGCAGCCGCAGCAGGAGGACGGCAAGGACGGCAAGGACGACGAGGACGACGAGGACGACGAGGACGACGAGGCGCTGGCGCCCGGGCTGCGCGGCTTTCGAGGGCTCTCGCAGAGCGAGTACGCGGCGCTGGCGCCCGAGGAGCGGGCGGCCTGGGACGCGCGCAGCCAGCAGGCGCTCGAGCACGCGCAGCGAGAGCGCGAGGCGCTGCTGGGCGGCCGCGAGGAGCCCCTGGGGGACACGTTCTGGGCCGCCCGGGCGCCGCAACATGACGCGGAGGAGCCGGCCGAGGAGGCGACGCTGGCGCGTCTCTCGCTCGAGGACGCGCCGGCGAGCAGCGAGCCTGTGAGTAACGCGCGCTGCCGTCGCGCCGCGACCGACGAGAGCGCGAGCTGCACGCCGCCGCCGCCGCCGCCGCCGCCGCCAGTCGCGGCCCGCACGGAGCCTCCTCCGGCCCCAGCTGCGCCTGCTGCGGGCGCAGGCGACGGCCGCGAGACGTGGGCGCAGCTGCAGCGTCGCGCCCAGCGGGCGCCCTGCCTCGTGCGGCCGCCCGCGCTGCCCTCGGCCTTGACGGTGCGTCCCCCCTCGCTCTCTCTCGCTCTCGCTCTCTGGGGGCGATCACGCCTGCGCTCTGTCCGTGGCCGTGTGCGGCGTCGGACGTCGGACGTTCCCAGCGGACGACGGCCGTGGGCCGCGGGCCGTGGGCCACTCTCGCGCTTGCCGCTGACGTTGCCTCTCGTTGCTGCGTGAGAAAAGCCGGAGCTCTCGGCGCTGGGCGCCGACACGGACAGCGCCGACACGGACAGCGCCGAGACGGAGAGCGCCGAGCGCGCGCTCACCCGCGCCGAGATCCTGCGCGAGCTGCGCGCCGCACCGCCCACGCCCACGCCCACGCCCACGCCCACGCACACGCCCACGGACGTGGGCGCGCTGGACTAACGAGCGGCCGCCGCGAGCAGCAAGACCCGCGGGCGTTGGGCCGTCGTCGTTGGGGGTCGTTGGGCCCGGCGATGTTGAAGATCCAGCCGCTTTCACTTGCTTTCACTATGCGACGCTTGCTCTCTGGCTGCCGTTGGGCTCCCCACCCCCTTCGCCTGGGTCCGCCAATCGGCGCGCGGAGAGAAACCCGTCCGACGCGCTGATTGGGCCACCCGCCGGCTCCAAGCGCATGGGAAGCGGCACGTCGACCTATCCGAGCCGAAAACGAGGGCGGTGCGATGCGACAGACAACCGCCGGCCGGCCGTGGGTGCAGAACTGAAAGCTGCGGGCCAACGACGCCGCGCTGGGCTGGCCTGGGCTGGGGCCCCCCGAGTTGCGCCAGAGGCCCCGCAGCGGCTCACTCGGCTCACTCGCACAACTCTCCGCGGAACCGCACGGCCGAGATCCACGGCCGCAGACGACGCTGACGACGCAGGACGCACGCGGTGGCCTAACCAACGGCCGCGACGTGCCTCGTGTGTAACCGAGACCGCTTGGACTAACCGCGTCGTGGCCGCCCACAGTTGACGAGCAGCACCTGCCTGGAAGCGACGCGGGCCATGGGGCTGCTGCTCTACGTGGCGGTGCTGTGGCTGGGCGCGACGGCGGCGCTGCTGCGGTATGGGGACGCGCTGCTGACGCTGGCGCTGCGGCGCCTGGCGGGGCCGCTGCTGGGCGCGCAGGTGGCCGTGCGCTGGTCGCTGCGGCGCGGCGCCCTGGAGCTGCACCACGTGGCGCTGGGCGCGGCGGCGCTGCCGGCGCTGGAGCCTCTGCTGGGGCTGCCCCTGACGCTCGAGACGCTGGAGCTGCAGCGACTGGTGCTGGCCTTCCCGCTGCTCGAGCGCCTGCTCGCGCGCGCGCGCGGGCGGCCCGCGGGCCCGGACGAGCCGCCGCTGCGCGCGCTCGTCGACCTCGCGGGGCTGCGCGTCGGCCTGCGTCTCCACGCGGCCGAGCGCTGGATGTGGCTGCGCGAGGAGAACGTCCCGCGCTGCCGCGAGGCCGTCAAGCAAGCGGCCGCCGCGCGGATCGCGCGCGCGGACGCCTGGACGGCCGCCGTGGCGCAAAAGCTGCGCGCGCTGGCCGCTCTGCGCGCCGAGGCGTCCACGAAGCCGCAGCCGCAGACGCAGCCGCAGACGCAGACGCCGCCCGCGTGGCAGCGGTGGCTGGACCAGGCGCTGGACTCGTTCCTCACGCGCGTGGCGGACGTGTCGCTCGCCATCCGGGACGAGCACTCGGGCGCGAGTCTGGGGCTGGCGCTGCGGCTGCTGGAGATCGGGCGCTGCGAGCCGTGGGAGGGCCGTCGCCGCCGCCTGCTGCGGCTGGAGGACTACGAGCTGCTGCTGAACGCGCGCGCGGGCGGCAGCGCCCACGCCTGCCACCTGGTGGAGCCGCTGAGCGTGCACGTGGGCGTCTTCCTGCCGCCTCTGGTGCAGGCGCTGGCCATGCAGCAGACGCCCGGAGAGCGCGTGGCGGAGCTGCACGTGGACTTCCCGCCTGGCCGCACGCTGGCGCTGGCGCTGCGGCCGGCGCAGGTGGCCACGCTGCTCGGTCTGGCGCAGCCCGTGGCGTTGTACACGGACTGGCAGACGCAGGCGGCCGTGGCGGACGACGTGGCCTGCGTGCAGCTCACACCCGCGCAAGCCGAGGAGTACATGGCGCTCTACCGCCAGCAGTGGACGCTGGAGCACGCCACGGGCGCGCTGCGACGGCTGTACGTGCGCTACCGAGAGCGCGAGGCCGTGCAGAGGCGGCTCGCGCGGCTGGCTCAGCTGGAGGCCGACGTGCTGGCCTCGCGGCTGCTCTACCTGCGCTCGCTGGCGCTGGACTGGGACGTGCCCGCGGCCGGCACGCCGCTGCCCTTTGTGAGCGACGACGCGCTGGCGCAGGCCACGCTGCGGCGCTTCCTGGCGCGGCCTGTCGAGTCGTACGTGGCCGAGCCGCCCGCGGTGGAGCCGCTGGTGCACCGCTTCCGTCTGGCCGTGCGCCTGCCGCGCACGGACCTGCGCGTGCTGGACGACGCGGAGCAGCCGCTGCTGACGCTCTTTGCGCGCGACGTGCGCCTGGACGTGGGCTACCGGCTGGGGCTGGCGCGCGTGGCGCCCAGCGAGCTCGCGGTGGAGCTGGCGCTCGCGGTGGCGCGCTTTGGGCTGCAGGACGCGCGCGGCGCGGCCACGAACGTGTTCCCGCAGCTGCTGGACCGCAACCCGCAGGCGCAGGACACGCTGACGCTGCGCGTGACGCAGCGCGGAGACGGCCACTCGGACGTGACGCTGCGCCTCACGTACGTGTCGCTGCTGCTCGTGTTCGACCCGCTGCTGTCCACGGCGCGCGCCTTCCTCTCGGCGCTGGAGCCCAGCGAGGCCGAGCAGATGCGCTTCGTGGCGTGCGAGCGGGCCGACCCGCTGCGCTCGCCCGAGCAGCGCGACGCGGCGCGCCTCGTGCTCGAGGAGGAGCTGCCGCCGCCCTACTCGCCGCTGCTGCTGGGCGGGCTCCGTCTCGGCTGCGACGTGGTGCTGCAGGGCTGCGAGTTGTGTCTGCTGGGCGACGCCACGACGCGCAAGTCGCACGTGCTGGCCTTGACGGCGGACACGACGCTGCGCCTCGTGAGCTCGGCGCGCCTCGAGGCGCTCGAGCTCGAGCTCGTGGACGTGGCGCTGCAGCCCTGCACCGTGGCGCTGCGCGGAGACGCCATCGAGCTCGAGCTGGGCGACGTGCGCTCCATCCTGGAGCTCGAGGGCGACGGCGTGGACCTGGCGCTGGGCTACCGCCTCGCCGTGGGGGACCCCGCGGCCGCACAGGCTCCCACAGGCGACGCGGCAGGCGCGGCAGGCCCGGCCAAGTCGGCCGCCAAGCTCTGGCGCGTGGCGCGCTCGGCGGCGTCCAGGCGCCACGTGGTGGAGACGACGCACCCGGAGCTCGAGCAGGCCGAGACGCGCTGTCTGACGCAGGCCAAGGCGGAGCGAGTCAAGGCCGGCGCGCGCCGCAAGCTGTCGATGCAAATGTCGGACTTTGCCATGAACCTGTCGGCCTCGGACCTGGGCGTGCTGCTGAGCATCCTGGCGGCACTCACCGAGTCCATGCAGGAGGACGCGGACGTGGTGCGCCGGCGCGAGGCGCGCGAGAGGCGCATGGCCAAGGTGCAGCGCGAGGTGGCCGAGAACCGGTACAAGGAGCGGCTCAAGGCCGAGTTCCGGCTGCGCGACGCGGACGGCGGCGGCTCGCTGGACGTGGCGGAGGTCGAGGGCCTGCTGCGCAGCGCCACCAACTGCGCCAAGCTCACGCGGGACGAGCTGGACGCGACGGTGCAGGACTTTGTGAGCATCGTGGACGCGGACGGCAGCGGGGACATTTCGCTCGACGAGTTCGAGAGCGCGCTCAGCCGCTCCAAGATCCTCTACACGCGGCTGCACCGCGGCGTCGTGGCCGTCACGGGCCAGGAGTACGTGGACCCGAGCATGCAGCGCAACAAGGTGCCGTTCCTCTCGGGCGACTCGGCCAACAACCTGGCCAACGCGGCGGCGCTGGCCGCCTTCTGGGAGCGCTACGAGGAGCAGGTGGGCGCGTCCCCCACGTCGCTGGGCGGCCAGCCGCCCGCGGCCGTGCAGAAGAAGATGGTGCGCACGTTCCGCAACTACGAGTACGCGCAGGAGGCGTGGCTCCGCCTCGTGAACCCGTCGCTGGTCAAGCCCGGCGAGCAGAGCCCCTGGCTGCTGAGCAAGGACATGAGCATGGGCAGCCGCGGCGACGTGATCGACCAGCTGCTCTCGAGCCTCCAGGAGGACGCGGCGGACGAGGCGGCGGCGACGCCCCACGCGGGCCCGGCGGCGCGCGAGCAGCAGCTCTTTGTGCACACGGTCGTCTCGACGTCCTTCGGCGGCTTCTACCTGCGCCTGGTGGACAATATGCTGCCCATGGGCCTGCCGGCGCTCGAGCTGTCGCTCGAGGAGCTGGGCATCTACGCCAACTTTTCCGTCTGGGAAGGCGGCGGCGCGGCCACGCACGTGCAGACGCGCCGACGCGCCACGAACCACTTTGGCGTGGCCAAGGTGAGCTTCGACGTGTACGGCAACTACTACAACACCAAGGGCCGGCAGATCGAGCCCTTCGTCGAGTTCTACCAGGGCACCCTGGACGTGCGCAAGGAGCCGGCGGCGCCCCTCGAGGTGGTCTACTCGTCCGACCGGTACTTCCAGCTGAACGTCACGTCGGCCTTCATGGAGGTGGTCAACTCGCTCCTGGCCACGTTTTCCAAGGTGGAGTACCGCGCCGAGCGCGAGCGGCTGCACATCAAGGAGGAGGGCGGCGTCTTCTGGATGCTCAACGAGAGCGGCGTGAACCTCACGTACTTTATGGTGGCCAAGAAGGAGAAGCAGGCGCGCACGCACGAGGAGATCGTGACGCCCGTCTCGGCCGTGGCGCCCGGCGACGCGCACGCCTGCATCCTGCTCCACAACGAGGAGAGCGAAGAGTACGAGCAGCAGAGCCTCAAGGAGAAGCAGCTGCGCCAGGCCTTCCGCGACGCCGACGAGGACGGGAGCGGCGAGCTGGACACGGAAGAGGTGCGCACCGTGCTGCGCCGAGTGTACGAGGAGGAGGACAAGCAGCGAGGCGCGCCGCACTCGACGGGCTCCTCGGGCTCGGCTGGCTCGGGCTCGTTTGCCTGGAAGCGCGGCAGCAGCAGCATCCAGAGCGAGCACGAGTTCGACCAGGCGGTGGACGCGTTCATTGCGCTCGCGGACACGGACGAGTCGGGCCAAGTGTCGTGGGAGGAGTTCAAGGTGGCCATCTCCAAGTCGCGCGCCAAGGTGGAGCGCTACATCTCGGTGGAGGTGGAGGGCTACCAGACGATCCACAACGTGCCGCTGGCCTCCATCGGCCAGACGCAGGTGTACGAGCTCACGCCGCTGTTCGCGGACGTGGAGGCGGAAACGTCCATCGCGGCGCTGTACGAGCGCGGCGTGGCGCTGCTCACCAAGGTGGAGAACGCGTCGCGGCAGGACCTGCAGAAGGCCTACGCGTGTCTGCGGCGCGTCAAGGACCTGGACCCGAACTACGAGTGGATCGACTCGTACTACGCCGACTGCGCGCGCAAGTATCTGCCCGTGCTGGCGGCCATCCACATCGCCGTCGACGGCTTCTACGGGCTGCAGGTCAAGGTCTCGGGCGCCGAGTACATTCGCAACGGCACGGCCAAGGACACGGAGCTGCTCATGCTGGACGAGGACGGCAACGTGGCGGCCTGCAACCCGTCGCAGCGCCACGGCGAGGAGCACTTTTTCGTGCTGCCGGCGCTGGATTGCATCAGTATCCCGCTGGCACTGGTGGACGCGGGGTCCTTTGCCATTCGGCAGACGGGCGAGACGGACTGGAGCAACTACCTGCCGCTGTCCATCTCGGAGCAGCGCGTGTACAAGAAGCTGACGCGCTTCGAGCAGCGCGAGGCGCAGAAGGCGCAGCGAGGAGAAGGCAAGAGCTCCGTGTCGTCCACGAAGCGCGTGGAGGAGAAGATGGGGAAGAACGTGATCCTGCCCGACCTGAGCGCCTTTGTGCCAGCGGGCAAGGAGATCGTGTACCCGTCGTCGAGCGTCATTGACGACCAGCCCACGGTGGTGGTGGAGAAGATCTCGGCCAACAGCGCCGAGCTGGGCACGTGGTCGCTGACGATCCAGCCGCAGCTGGTGCTCCACAACGTGCTCCCGTGCGGCGTCGAGTACGCGATTGTGCAGGCGGGCGACTGTCCGGCCGAGACGCTGGACAGCAAGGGCCAGTTCCGCGTCGTGGACAGCTCGGGCAAGGCCAAGAAGTCCCGCTCGGTCAAGACGCTGGGCCAGATGGACTACTTTGCCCACGTGAACGAGGTCAACTGCCGCAACATGTACGTGGAGAGCGGCAAGACCATCCAGGTCTTCGGCCTCGACTTGACCCAGCCGGCCATGATGCGGATGCGCGTGTGCGCGAGCGAGACGAGTCGCGCCGCGACGTGGAGCGAGCCCTTTGTGGTGCGGCTGGAGGCCGAGCGCGACGTGTTCAACGCGGACGTGTTCGAGCTGCGCTTCGAGGACGGGCCGGGCTTCCTGTTCCAGCCGCAATGGGAGATGCACGCCGCGCGAACCGTCTTCTTCTACTCGCCGTTCTGGATCCAGAACCGCAGCGGCCTGGACCTGCGGTTCAAGATGCCGCGAGGTCACGTGTGCTCGGTGGAGCAGCACCGCGAGTACTTTGGCGACGTTAAGGAGGTGCCGCTCATGGTGACGGCGCCGGAGGACAAGGCGCTCATCTGCATCCGGCCGTTCCAGGAGACCCCGCGCAAGTACGAGGGCGAGTCGCTCGTGTCGGGCAAGACCAAGAAGTTCCTGCCGACCTTCCACAAGCTGAGCTGGACGGACCCCGAGGACATGGCCACGGTGAGCAAGAAGGGCGAGCTGCGGCCGCATGGCGCTGCCGACTACTCGTACGTGTTCGCGTTCGAGGTGCGAGCGGCGCCGGCGCAGTTTTTCCGCTCCAAGATCTTCGTCATCTCGCCGCGCTTCGTGTTTGTGAACCACGTGCCGCGGCCGCTGCAGATGACGCCCATGCTGCTGGACAAGAAGGGCGGCCGCAGCAAGAACAAGCTCACGAACGAGAACACGAACTGCGTGCTGAAGGAAGGCGAGGCAGTGATCGTGTATCGGCTGCTGGGCCCCGAGAAGTACGTGGCTGGTCTACGCCTTCGCGACATGTCGAACGACGTGCAGCCCGTAGGCGACTGGAGCCCCAACCTGCCGTTGTTCAAGCTCGAGTCGAAGCTGAGCGACCCGAACGTGGCGTACAACCTGTCGGAGGAGACGGTGGTGTGGACGCGCGGGAGCTTGGGCGACGGCCCCGTGTGCAGCGTCAAGGTGCACGAGGTCTCAGAGACGGTGTTCGCCACGGTGAGCGACATTTCGACCAACCCGAACTACCGCATCGAGAACCGGTCGACGCGCTACTCGTTCCGGTACGTCCAGTACGGCGTGAAGGACGCGGAAGACATTGTGCTGGGGCCGCTCGAGAGCCACTCGTTCGCCTGGGAGGACCCGAAGGGCGAGCTGCGACTGCGCGTGATGGCAACCCATTGGAAGGTGCCGACCGTCGTGGACTTTTTGCAGATTGGCGAGGTCAAGAGCATTGTGCCCGAGGACCTCCACGCCGAAGTCTACATTGACGGCTCCACGCGCGTGTTCGCCATGGGCGACACGAAGGCGTTCTCGGACGTGCGACAGCGCGCCGTGGTGAGCGACTGGCTCAGCAACACGCTCATCGACGTGTCCATGCACGGCTTTGGACTCACGCTCGTGGACGAGCAGCCGCGCGAGATCCTCAACATCACGATGGAGAACATCCAGATCGACTCGAAGGCGGGCTCGCGCAGGTTCGCGCTCATCGTCCACCACGTGCAGCTGGATGACATGACGCCCAACTCGGCCTATCCCGTGGTCTTTGCGCCCGTGGACAGCGGCTTCAACAGCGACAAGCGCGAAGGCTGGCTGCCGCAGGACGGAGAGCGGCCCTTTTTCACGCTGAGCATCGACACACTGCCGCACAGTGGCGGCATCACCATCGTGAACGACTTTGACTTGCAGCTGGAGTCGATGGCCGTGAAGGTGAACCTGGAGTACGTGCTGGGGCTGGGCAACCTACTCTTCCAGTTCATCCCGGGCAGCGACGAGGCCACCATCCTCCAGCAGGGCATCGAGGCGAAGAACTCGATGCTGCTGCTGGAGATCCCGTTCCCGGACGCGTCGGTGTCGGCGGGGATGCTGTTCTACTTCAAGCGGTGGCGCATGAGTCCGTACGAGTTCGATCTGGTGTTCGACTCGCTGCAGGAGGACAAGGGCGAGGGCATCTCGGCCATCCTGGGGAACACCATGGGCAGCATCGTGGGCGGCATTGCGCACGTGACGCCCGAGTTCCAATTTGGCGCCATCGTGTACCAGAACCGCTTCTTCTACGAGTACGACCTCATGTACGACGTGATCCTCAAGATCGTGCACTCGGTCATCGGCCAGTGGTACAAAATCGTGGGCAGCGTCGAGATGCTGGGCGACCCCGTGGGCCTGGCGACGGACATTGTGGACGGCTTTGCGCTTGCGGCGCGCCAGCTGAAGCGCGACGTGAAGGGCAAGAGTCGGCGCAAGGGCGAGAGTGCCATCACGGTCGTGCAGACGGTCTTTGGCGTGCCGTTGCGGTCCGTGGGCAAGGTCTCGAATGGTCTGGGCGACGTGGTGAAGAAGGCGACGTACTTCCAGAGCCAGGAGAACCCGGACGAGCCGCGGCACGTGCCCGAAGGCGTCGTGCAGAGCGGCGTGCTGTTCGGCAAGAGTCTGGCGTACGGCGTGACGGGCTTTGTGAAGGAGCCCGTGCGTGGCGCAAAGAGCGGCGGCGTGAAGGGCTTCGCCAAGGGCGTGGGGCGTGGCACGCTGCAGTTGGTGGCGTCCCCCGTGGTGGGGACGCTGGGCGTCGTGGAGAAGATGTCGCAGTCGATGAGCAACACGACGCACCTCATGGACGAAAAGTACTACGAAGGCACGCGTCGGCCGGCGCGAGACCTGCAGAAGGGCGCCTTGAAGCAGCTCACGGACTCGAACGTGATCACGGAGGTGGAGGTGCACTGCCTGTACATTGACGGCCTGCCCGACAATGTGAACCCCAAGGTGGTGGTGCGTGTGTACACCCAGGCGAGCGGCTGTCCGGCGCGGGAAGTGGGCGAGTACAAGACGACGACGGCGCACCGCACGGGCACGCCCAAGTACGACCAGTCGTGGCTGGTGGGCGTCACGTCGCTGGACACGTTCGTGGAGGTGAACGTGTACCACAAGCGCAAGCCGTTGCCCAAGAAGCGGCTGGGGTTCGTGCGACTGTCCATGGAGGACATCTACCGCGACTTTGACGCGGTGCCGGGCAAGCTGCTGGCCGACACGAACGCCAAGATGCAGCTCAAGCGCCGCAAACGCGTGCGTGGCAGCATCATCAGCAAGTTGGCGTCGGCCAGCGAGCACCCCATGGAGGTGCGGGACGATTCGTGGAAGCAGCGGATCAGTCGGCCGCCCAAGTCCAACGGCAGCAGCATCCTGGACGAGGACGAGGCTGCGGGCTTTGAGGACTACGACCAGGAGCTCAGTGCGCTCAGCTCGAACTCGATCTGCATGGACGGTTCGTACCCGCCGCAGCCCGTGGGGCTGGCGCTGCAGGACTGCGACTCGGACGCCAAGATCTTCCTCAGCATCCGCTACGTGAACGACATGCGCCGCTACGCCTAGGCGAGGCTGGCGAGGTAGGAGAAGGGAGAGAACGAGAAGAATGGGAGACGAACAGACAATAGGAAACAAGATGCATTGCATTGATCAGGCAGGGGCTTGCACTGCAAGTCGTGTCGAGGGCAATTGGTTGGATCGGGATCTGATTGACAAGCATGACGAAAAGAAGTATCGTTGCGATTCGTAATATTGATACGCGGAGGAGATGCATGACTCTCGTTTTGTATGGAATCCCATATTTAATTCGACATAGTGAGTTCTTGGCCGCCTACGAAACCGGTCAAGACCGTCCAGCGATCGATCAGACTGGAGGATGGCGCAACGTCAGGCGACGGCGGTGGCGCATGGCGCGCTGCAGAGGTGCGTTCGCTCTGCAGACGGCGGCCGTGCAACTAGTGCCAGTCGCGCGCTGTGCGGCTGCGTGCGTGTGAGAGGCTGACGGGTTGCTGCGCTGTGGCGGCACGCAGACTGCCGTACGTGCGCACGGCGTCCGAGATCCAGGAGATGAAGTTCTGGCGCGCGTCCGTGCGCGAGAGCAATCGCATCGTGGACCCCGTGAAGCGCGCCAAGAACCAGACGTCGCGCCTCATCAACATGCAGCTGAGCAAGCTGTCGGCCGTCACGCGGCAGGCCTCGCTGGACTTCCCGGCGCTCAAGCGTTTGCAGCCCTTCGAGCGGGTGCGTCACGCGGCCACGCGTTGCTCGCTGCGCTGGGGCGACGGATTGGGCTGCAACCACTCACTGTGCATTGCGGCGGCGACTGCAGGAGGTGGTGGTGCTCACGCTGGGCCAGGGCGCCTACGAGTCGCGCGTCCAGGTGCTGCGGCGCGTGTATGCGGCGCTGCACAAGGCCGGCAAGCGTCACGAGCGCGAGTGCCAGGGGCTGCGCACCAAGCAGGAGGCCATCGACTGCGGGCTGCGCTGCATAGAGGCGAGTGGGGCGACGGTGGGACGCTCGGGGGTGCAACACTGCGGCGTGACTGACGTTTGCGGGGCTGGTGCTGCAGGAGCTCAAGCAGATCGTCGAGGACAGCGCCGACACGCTGCGTGAGGTGGCAGACATGGCAAAGGTAGCGAGCACAGCGTGCAGTACGAGGGCGCGTCGGGCTGCTTACTGAGCTCACGAGTGGCTGATGGATTGGCGCGTGCAGGTGCTGCGTGGACTGCCGCAGGTGGACCTGGAGAGACCCATTTTCGCCTTCGTGGGGGCTCCCAACGTCGGTACGTGGTCCGTACCGGCTCCTGTGCAGCGCCTGCATGGGATCTGCGCGTCTCTGCTGTGGCGATCTGATTGTGACTGGTCTGCGGTGCTTTGCTGGCGTCTCCAGGCAAGTCTTCTCTCGTGCGCGCTCTCTCGACCGCCTCGCCAGAGGTGCGCTACTAGCCCTTCGGCTGCAACTTGTGACTGTTGTGAGCAAGACACAGGGGTTGGGATGCTAATGGTGGTGCATGTTGTGTGGATCTAGGTGGCCAACTATCCGTTCACCACGCGCGGCATCACCATGGGCCACATCTTCGTGGAAGGCGTGTCCTACCAGGTACGCACTGCACTGGCTGGCCTTAGAGTCTTGTGAGGTGGAGCCTCTTGCGACTGCCTGCCATCGATCATTGGGATCTCATTAAGCTGTGGAGCGCTCCTCTTGTCGATGTGGTTATGCTGCGTCTTGCATTTTAGATCGCAGACACGCCTGGGCTGATCTACCGCCCAGACGACAGTCGCAACGCCATCGAGAAGCTGGCGCTCGCCATGATGGAGAAGACGGTGGCGGTGCGTTCCGCGGACCGTCAATTGCGTCTGCTTTTGCTTCCACTTGAGCTCACTGGATCTAACGGTGCGACTGCGATTCGAATGTGGCGGCGTAGTCCATCGGCTTTGTGTTCGACCCCACGGGGAAGTCTGGCACGCCGACCACGGAGCAGATGAAGCTGCGCAACGAGCTGCGCGGCCGCGTAGCGGAGGCTCGACCGGACCACCAGTGGCTGGACATCGTCTCCAAGATCGACCAGCCGGCGGACGACAGGGCGGCGCTGGAGCGCAGGTACGTGGCGCAATGCCGAGTTGTCTCTCGAACGCCAAGCCTAGTGTCCAATCTGACGCGTTGGACGGTGGGTGGTTTTGTTCGTGGCAGTCTCGAGCCGTCGCCGGTCTTCTCCGTGTCGGCGCAGACCAACCAGGGGCTCAAGGAGCTGGGCGGCGAGATCCGACAGCTCCTCATGGACGCTGCACCGGAGACGGAGGACCCGCAAGCGTAGACGTGGGCGTGTGCACTGCATCGATGACAAGCGTCAAGCCCAGCAAGCGGCTAGGGCCTCGGAACTGCGAGCCAGAGTCGGAAGAGCCAATGCAACCTTCTCGAGCTGGCGGCTTGGACGGTGGTGGGAAGCATGACGCATGACGCTGCTGGGGTGTCTTCCTACTACTGCAGCCATCTTCACTCGACCAAGCGACACTTTTCGTGAGACAAGCACGTCTCGCTTTTGATCTTGGACTGAGTATGGGATCAGGCGGCTATGGCGTAAATAGAACGATCTAGCCATCGATTTCCGCAATTAGACACTGCTTCCGACCACAGCGACACATCGGCATTTGCCACCAGAAGTAAAAGCAGAGGCGGAGAAGAAGAGCTTGAGCAAGAAGACGAAGATCGTCATCATGCTGGAGAAGAGGGCGCTCGAGGGCATCGCCGCCTACAAGTATCAGTCGTGAGTGCGCAGACGCTGCTGCTGCTGCTGCTGTGCGGCGAGAGCGCGGCCCGGGGAAGAGGGGAGTGTGTGTGACGGGAGATCTGACCCGACTGCTGGCGGTGTGCGGCTCTGCGTCTGTGCGTTTCGGTGGTGAGGCAGCGGCGCGTACACGTACCTGGACAATGTGCTCAACCACTTCTGGACGTACTCGGTGCAGTTCCTGCCCATCTGGATGGCGCCCAACCTTGTGACGATGCTGGGCACGGGCACCATGATGCTCACCACGCTCGTGCAGCTCTACTACTCGCCGCACTTCTCGGAGGAATGCCCCACCTGGGTGCGTCCACTTGTCGAATGGCCACTATCGTCTGGACACGCCTGCTCACCCGTCCTATTGCGCGCCTCTTTGTCTGCGTGCTGTGCTGTAGGTCTACCTCCTGTCGGCGCTGGGGCTATTCTTCTACCAGACGATGGACGCCATGGACGGCAAGCAGGCGCGTCGCACGGGCTCGTCCTCGCCGCTGGGCCAGCTCTTCGACCACGGCTGTGACGCTCTCTCCACGGTCTTCAACGTGCTGAGCGCCGCGGCCACGTGCCAGACTGGCGCGGGGCTGCGCTCGTACGTGGCGCTCTCGTCGGTCTCCATCTCGTTCTACCTGGCGCAGTGGGAGGAGTACCACACGGGCGTCATGAGCTGCGGCAACGGACTCTTCGGTGTGACCGAGGGCCAGCTCACGCTTGTGGCGGTGCATCTGTCGGCCGCTTTCTTTGGCCCGGCCATGTGGACGACGGAGTTGCCGCTCTCCTTCCTGGACTTCCCCGTGACGCTGGCGGACGTGCTCATTGGAGCGCTCATCGCCAGTAACGTTCTCCTCATCTACGGCAACATCTCCAACGTGCTCACAGCGCCGCCCGACGCCATCCCGCGGGAGGAAATGGGCAACAAGCACATCTCCAAGCCGCTGGCGCTCTTCCAGCTGATCCCCATTGGCATCCTGCTGGTGCTGGGCTCGCTCTGGATCAGCGGCCCGGACGCCGAGAACTACGCCGAGTACCCGGTGCTCTTCCTCTTCCCCGTCGGCATCGGCTACGTCTTCTTTTCGGTACGAGAAACTGGCTGCTCGCGTGGGTCTTGCACGGGGCTGAAGACGCTGGGAAGGTGTTCTTACGGTTGCTTTGGTCGTGTGGGTTTGCTGCGATGTAGACGCGCATGATTACGTGCCACATGTGCAAGATCCCGTTCCGCCCTCAGCTCCGCGTCATCATCCCCTTCGGCCTCGTCATCCTGAACGCGTACGGGCCGAGCGTGGGGCTGCTCTCGAAGCCGCTGGTGCCCACGATGGTGGCGTCTCCGCTCTACATGGTGGCCATCGTGGCCATCTACCTACACTTTGTCGTCAACGTTGTCACGGACATCTGCAACTTCCTCAACATCTTCCTCTTCAAGATCGCCAAGCCCGCGGAGAAGGAGACGGCCAAAACCAAGTGAGCGGAGCAGAGGAGCGGAAGGCGTGGGCGTCGATACGCGGGCGCGTGGTCCCTAAGGGCAAGCGCTGGACGCTCACGACCTAGACGGACAAGCACTGCTGGAGAAGATGGCAAGAAGCCGACAGGTTCTCGTTAGATTCGCAATACAAAACAATCCTTGCATTGGAGACAACGGCGGAGACAGTTGGCTCGTGCGGCAAAGCTGCGGTTATCCTGCTGCGGCGTGGTGCCAGCTCGGGTCTGCTGGGCTCTAGAAATCCCAGTTCCAGTCGTCGCCGCCCTTCGCAGTCGTCGTCTGCAGCTTCATGGCGCCGAGAGGCTCGCGTTTGGCCTTGGCCTTCGCTTGGGCTTCAGCACGTCGCTCACTGGCGGTCTTTCTGCCGGTAGTTGGGCCGGAGGACGACGACAAGGATGTGGGGGGAGTGGTGGTCAGGCGAGGCGGATTGTGCACCGAGGAACTCAGTCCGAAGCCTGCGGTGGAGACACTGGTCGCCGTAGATGTGGAGCTCTTGGAGCTTGTGTTGCTCCGCTGTGACGCCAAACTGAGACTGCTGCTCGTCTTCTTGGGCGCGGGGGCATCAAAACCAAAGTCGTCGTCCCCACCCCAGTTGTCATCGCCCCAGCCACCGTCGTCCTCGCTCGTCATGGCGAAAGTAGAGGCAGTAGACGTTGTGAGCTTCGACGTGGTCGTGGAGCCTGCTCCAGTGGTACGAGATACGTTCAACTTGACCGATGCGGACGACGAGGACAAGGACGAAGCCAGCGAGGACGCTGCGGGAGACTTGAACATCGACGTGCCTCCGTGAGTCCCCGAAAAGGATGACCCGAACTTCGACGAGCTGGCCTTCGCGCTCTTGGGACTGTCCAGTGCGTCCAAGTCGTCATCGTCTCCCCATCCGTCGTCTTCGGCTGCAAAGTCATCGGTTGCAAACGCGTTGAAGCTGTTGTGCTTGGAGGACGGTGCGGACGACGCGTTGAGTGTACTTTCCTGGCTGGCAGTGGCAGTAGCAATAGACGACCCGTTCGCAGTGAACGAGGACGAACGCCACGACGAAGAAGTGCCCACAATCGGTCCAGCAGCAGACGACGGAGCAGACGATCCACCAGAGCCGACCAATTTTCCAACGCCTGAAGTGACAGCCGAAGTGGCCCAACCTGTGAGCGACGATGCGTATCCCCCGGAGCTATGGGCAGCAGGCGTCGCCACTGAGGCTGTGCTAGGGGCGGCGACATCGCCCACGTGCTCGCCCTCCCCCGCTTCTCGCTTTAGCTCGCGCTCCTTGGCCTCGCGCTCCTCGCGGATCTTCATCTCCGCCGCCTCGTCCATGATCTTCTTCATAAACGTTTCCATGGAGAGCTTGGCCTGCTCCCGCACGGAGATGGAGACGTCGAGAAGCAGAGGCGAGATCGCAGGCACGATGCTGCCGGCCACGCCTTGAGGCGTGAAGAACTCCTGCACACGAGTGTGGGCGACATAATACTGATGAGTTCCCCGGATCCAGTACCCCAACGACTCGTCTCTATCGTCCAGAGAGCCAAGGCAGACATACATACCTCGCAGGCCGTCATGGAGCGGAGACCGGCAAGACGCGCGTGGGGGAACGGGTCTCTCAGCGCCCTCGCGAAGGCCGGGAAGAGGACCTTTGGCCGAGTCGTTTTGTTCAGCTTGCCGGCGATTTTCCCTAAACAAATGGTCGTGTTCGTCCGAATGGCTGGCTCTGGATCGGACTGTATGCACCAAATCACGGATACGTCCGGGCAGGAGTGTCAACGCCATTACTCTAGCAGCAGGAGGAGTCGCCGAACCAAACGCAAGAACTTCGCCCTCACGTACCTGGAGCTTGGCGAAATACTTCATGACGCGGTTGTTGAGGTTGCTGTCCGAGAGTTTGTCCGCGATGTGGAGCATGGATTTGACCGTGAGCTCGCGCAGCACGGGGGCGGCGTCCGTGAAGCCACTGCAGAGGTTGTCAAAGACCACCGAGCTGTTCACCAGCTTGGCATCGAAGTGCACAGTGAACTTCTCCATCATCTGCAGCAATTGCACGCGCACGGCGCGGTCGTTGCAGCTGAAGAGCTTGATGATAATGGGCAGCACTTGGAGCTTGAACTCGTCGGGCGAGAGCGAGCTGCCGATCTGCACCATGGCCGGCAGCATGTGACTGGCGGACGGGTCCAGCTTGACAGGTCCGTTCTTGGCGCCAGTGGACGCGCCAAACTCCACCACGGCCTTGAGCGCCGGGAGGATCTTGTGCACGCCAAAGCACCGCGGGAGCGAGTCCAGATTGGCGCAGAGCTCCTTGTAGAACTCGACCTTTTCGTCCGGCGTCTTGACCGCCAAGTTCTCCAAAAAGTCCATGCGCTTGATGAAGGGCGTGTCAAAGTAGCTGCAGCTCAGGATCTTCTGCGGACTGGGCCGTCGCGCCGCGTCCGCGTCGATGGCCTTACGGAACTGAGTACGGATGGCTGGCGGGATGTTGGTGGCTGTAGATACCTCACTAGACCGCAGTTGGCCGTCGTTGAAGACGTAGTACATGAGGCAGGCGAACGCCCACACGTCCACACCGTAGGGAGGACCCGTAGCCAGCGCCTTCCACTCGGCTCGCAGGCACTCTGAAGTAGCAGTAGCACGCACGTGAGACGGTCTGTGAGCATATTCGATACCATATCAAGAAGAGAGAGCCACATGCACTTCTTGGCGTTACCTGGAGACTTGTAGTTGGCGTCCGCGTACTGTTGGAAGGCCGTGTAGATGTAGGACGGCCCGTCGCTCGTCATCTCGGCCGTCATCTCGAAGCCGCCCAGCTTCCAGTCTCCACCCTGTTCAGCACAGCAGCACAAAAAGAGATCGCAAGGCCTTAGACGGGTTAGAAGTACTCCTTAGTGATGTGTATGACGTGCTAGTCGGTCGCACCTTGGTGACGAAGATGCTCTGCGGGGTGAGCCGGCCGTGCATGAGTTTGCAGTCCACGTTGATGAACTGCAGCGCCAGCAGGACGCTGCGCAGGCCCCAGGCCACACTCATGGCGAAATCTTCGCTGTTGGCGCCGTACTCCATGCGCAGCGCCGTGAGGAACTCCGAGAGCGGCATGACGTGCTCCGTGACGATGAAGACGGGCCCGTTGTTGGGCACCTCCGTGCCGTCCAGATAGGCCAGGATGTTGGGGTGGCGCAGCGTCTTGATGCGCCGCAGCGCGTTCTGCGTGAGCTGGCCTGCCGGCTGCTTGGACTTGAAGATGGAGACGGCGAGCGACGCGTCGTGCTTGCTCTTGCCCGAGTGCAGCACAAAGTCCGGCAGCCCCTCGAAGACGACGCTCTCCCCCGCGGCGCCGTCCGCCCCCGCCACGTTCCCGTCCATGGACGGCGTGTGCATGGAGTAGGGCAGCCCGCCCGTGGCGCTAGGGCCCACCAGGCCGCCCAGCGTCTTGAGGAAGTTCATGCTTGTTCGACCTTCCTCCTTCCTGCTTCCTGCCTTTGCTTCTTGCTCTGCTACGTGTGCGAAGGTCGGGCGTGCGCCATTGCTATTGGCAGAAAATACGGGCCACAAGCTACACACATGCAGTCGAACGGCATATAACCCATGGTAGCGCATATTAGGCTTCAACCTGTGGATCGAGATGGCCAACCCGGAACTCCTGCGACGGTTGCTGGCTGCTGGCTGCTGCTGGCCGCTGGCTTCCACGCTCTCACTAGGATCGAGCCCTTCAGCTCTCTAGGAACATCTTGACCGTGTCCACAAGTTCGGCCTTCCGCCCCACGGCCGCCACGCCGTGCGCCTTGAGGAACTGCTTGATCTGCGCCACGTTCTTCTTCTGGATGGCGTTGGAGGCCACAAGCGCTGCCCACTCGGCCTTGTCAACGGTCTCCGCTGCCACCGGATGGTCTGCTGTCCCCTTGGCCGACTTCTTGGTCGTCGTCTTTCGTCCTGCTGAGCTGGAAGGCTGCACAGACACGGCATCCCACGGATGGCTGGTCAACGAGTCTGAGAGGGAGGACGACCCTCGCAACCCGAGTGCCACGCACTCACCTTCCGTTTCAAGTTGGACGTTTCGAACAGCTCCGAGCCGCACACTTCTCCAAACGCGGTGATGGCATCCTGCGTCCCAGCAAAAGAGTACACGTCAGTGGAACCAACTAGTGCCAACCGCAGGTACGCACTAGCGGCTCCAACTCGTACCTTGACGTCTTTCTGGGCAAAGCCTTCGGCGTCTGGGAGCGTGGTGTCCTTTGACTCGTCGAACTGCAGCTCCTCCTCATCCAGAGCCAGTGCTTGGATGGCAGCGTAGTGCTTCTGAAGCTCTTTAGTTCAGGGAAGGCAGTCGTTAGTTCAGCTCAACTCTATCCAGTGCAGACCAAGCACGACATGAAGTGCAGTGGAGGACACCTACCAGGGTTCTCGAAGCTCGGCAGCTCCGTCAACTTCAGCTTTGACATCAAGTTCTTTGCGGCTTCAATCTTCTCGCTTGACGCTGCACACACACGAGAACAATCAGTATCAACGCATTTCCCTACCGAATCAGGTCAAGTACGAGGTGTGGCTTACCTGTCTGCACCGTATCCATGGGGATATCCCGGATATCGTCCAGATACGGCAAGAAAATCATGTTGAAGCCCGACGGCTGGACCTGCCCCAATTCGTCGCTCACCTCTTCTTGGGGAAGCAGGGCCACGAGGCGCGGCTCGCTGGTTTTCCGCAGAATCAGGGTCGCCAACGCGAACTTCTCCTTCTTGACCATAGAGTTGAGGATCGCCACGAAGGCGCTGGAGCTCCCCTCGATGTATCCGTCGCAAGGGTAGATAAAGTACGGTGCTCGGATGTTTTCATTCCATCGGAGCGAGTCCAGTGGTTTGAAGCAGATCAGCTGAAGCCCCGGGGCATCAAAATGCTTTAGCTCCACCATGTCGTCGCGCGTTAAATACACGCGCTTGCCACCATAGTCCGTGTACTTCTTGATCTGGTCCGGTGTAAGGTAGTCGCCCGTGTCCTCGCAGAGCCACTTGCTTTCCGCCTTGAGCGGCGTGTTGGTGCTCGCTTCCAACGCGATAGTGGTGCTCTTACGCTGCTGCACCACCAGTGCGTACACCTCCACGCCGATGGACACGTCCTTTGTGATGCGCAGCGGCAGCGTCGTGAGCCGCCGCTTGTGGAATCGCTTGCGTAAAGATCCCTCCATCAAGTCGTCCAGGGATCCAACCGGGAATGCTGGCTGCAAAGTACACTCGTCGTCAACTTCATCATCCTCGGCCGAGTATTCCTTGAAAGCGCAGGAGTAGAACTTGGTCAGGTCGAAACTCTCTTTTCCCGGTGGAGTGATGTAGAACAGGCTCATCTCGCGCTTGAGCTCAGTGTGATTCTGCATCTGCTTCTGGATTCGACCCGTCTCTTCGGCATCAGGAAGCAAGAGACTGTCATCGTTAGTGAAGATCCAGATTCGCTTCGAGTCCTTCTTCTTCAAGCTGCACGCCAGCACAACGCGAACAGTCAGCAATATTTTGAGTTACATCGCCTTGCGGTGCCGGACGCGCGGACGAACAGGCGAATGGCATGCGTACTTAGCATTAGAGAAGGAGATCCCACACTGCCACAGCGCATTGCTGAAGGCAAGCTTGTCCGAGTTGTCCATGGACCCATAGGTCGACTGCACGTCGGTATCCAGCAGCGCCTGCAGAAAGACAAGTCAGTACGGCCTAAAAGTGTGCGCCGGCCGGTCCTAACGCGTCATCGGGCGTGAGCAGCGGCATTACTCTACAGAATCGCTCATTGTACCTGGAGGTCCTTGATCCTCTGTGCAGACGGATAGCTCAGCGGCTGGAATTCAAAGACGTGTTCCAGGCTTCCGGTTCCACCGCGCTTGTTCTGAGCGCGACAACGGCAAACAGTGCGTAAGATCCCCGCACCCACGCACGCAGATGGATGCATGGCATGGCACAACCCTGTATCCCTCACCGTCCCGAAGAAGATGACACCCAGGAGCGAGTTGTCACTCGCAATCACTTTGGCCTTGAGCAGCTTGATCACCAGCTCCACCACCGCGCGGAACCACGCCGTCGGGTCGGGTACGAACATGTTCTTGCGCACATCCAGCAGCACGATGAGCGCGTCCTTGCCGCTGTCCGCCCGCTCCCAGTCCTCCTCCTCCTCCGCGGGTTCGCCCGCCGCCGCGCTCTGGCTGCCCCACACGTCCATCGCTTGCCTTTGCCTTGCTTCTTCTCCTTTTGGCTCACTTGGCTCACTTCAAAGCTAGAGGTGGCCCAACGACAGTTCATTTTTAGCCAATCACCTCCGCGCGACTCATTACGCCGACTGCAACCCGGGCAGGGCAAATGTGGACTTATATGCGGCGCTGGCGACTTGGGTTTGGCCCGGATGCTGTTGGTGTAGAGCCTCGTGCGTCGCCGCTGCGCTCTCCGCCCGACTGCGCAAGGCTCGGAGCATCGTCTTGGACAGCCGCGGGTACTCCCTCGACTGGAAGCAGCGCTCGAAGCGGCGAGTGCGGGAGCTCATGGCGCTCAAGAGCTGCGAGCACGAAGAGATCCCACGTCGCTCTAGTTGCAGGCTGAAGGCGCAGACGTCCCCTGTTCGCCACATGAACTCTGCAGTCAAGCAAGCTAGCACCCCTTGTAGCGAGTGCGTGCACTGGATGACTCGTGGCGCTGCGGTCGCTGTCTCCATCCTGGGCGGCGCACGGTTGGAAGGATACGACTGGTACACCACGGGACTCTCGTAGGCAACTTGTACCGCTGGCCACTCTGGAATCACGCGGGAAGACGTGGCGCCGGTCTTGTTGTCCTTCCACGCGTCCATGAGCGTGGGGTACTCTTGCAGTAGCTGGGCCTTCTGTTGCGCGTCGCTCGACCGGTACAAGAGCCCGCAGAACTCGTCCGCCGTGTACGTGCACGTCTCCCACTTTTCCTCGTAATGCGCTTTCAGCTCGTGGAACTCGCCCAGCCATTGCTTCTCGAACTGCTCGTTCTCTTGCTGCTCCCGGAACTGTTCCTCCTCGTCGCCCTCGATCTCCGCCTTGATCTTGGACTTGACTTTCCACAGCGCGCCCATCAGACCCTCGGTCACCGACGCAAGGGCATCCTTCGAGTCATCAACTCCAGCTATGGCTAGTTTGCCAGCACCATCAGCGCCGTCAGCCTCGTGCGTATTGTCGGCCCCATCGCTTTCAGTCCCGTTGACGGCCTCAGCGTCCTCACCGATAGCAGCGCAGCGCTTGAAGACGAGCGTGTTTCTTCCTCTCGCGGCGGAGCGCAAGAGACCGAGGACTTGGGCCACTTCTTGACCCCGGCAGTCGACCCCGTTGAGGCAAACAAGGATGTCGCCGACTCGTAGGCTATTCAATGCGTCGCTGGCTGCATCACTGCCGCTGCCACCTTGCTGATGACCAGCTGCAGCTTCGACGAATCCATCCAGCACCAAAAGATCGCTCTCGCCGTCGGGCGCGCGCTGCTTCGTAAAGTAGATGCCGAATCCTTGCTCTGTCTTCTCGATGTCGACGCTCAGCTCCATCACCCCGCTGCACGTGGTCTCGTGCGATGCCGCGCTTTCTTCCGGCTCCAGCGCTGCGATAAATTGCGCGTCCACGCCCGCCGACGCTGCTGTAGCCACCATGGCAGTCGCCGAATGGCAATCAAATCAATCATCACTCGGGGGGGGGGGGGGGG
>JAADYJ010000306.1:0-26180 GCA_023338205.1 Halophytophthora polymorphica
ATCGCGACCCACACCACACACACACACACACAGGCGCAGACTGCGGGCCAAGAGACGCACCATCGCCAAGTAGGGCACTTGTACACCAGCAGGTCGCCGGCCTTGACGAATTCCTCGGGCGTGAGCAGCCCCTTATCCTCGAAGGACGACTCGGTCAGCACGGGCGTGAGGTACTCGCGCACGCCGTGGAACAGGCTCTGCATGGTTCTCTGCAGCGGCGGCTCTCTGCAGCGGCTCTGACGGCGGCGGTGGCGATCGGCGTCTGCTGCGGATCTGAGTCGCTTGCTTCTCCGCCTTCTCGATTGCTTCTCTCGGACGTCAAGGTCACAAAGCTGGATTTGTGACGTGAAGCCCAAATGGTTCACTCACAGTGTACCCAGGTTAAAACGAAACCACTAACGCGGACTAGTGACGATCTCTCACGTCTTCCACATCACTTCTGGGGATGAAGCTGCCGCTCAAGCAGCTGATGAGCTTCGGCGTGCGCAGTTTCGTGCCTGCGGGCGCCGCGTCAGAGGCGCAGGGCCCCTTCCTCCGCGAGCAGGTGCGCGTGCGTCTGTCCCCGCGCTTCAGCCGCCGCACGCATCCGGAGGCGTCGGTGGAGGCAGCAATCGAGCGCTCCTGGGAGCATTTCCGAGCCGAGGCGCCAAGGCTCTTCAACGCCTCCAAGTTCCGGCTGCAGGACTGCAAACCGCAGCAGTTGACGCTGGAGCTCGACTGGGGACTCACCGACTACAAGACGTATCTGGGCACCTGCTGTTCCACACTGGCGCCGCGACTGCTGGCCGACGGCGCGGCGCTGAGCGAGAACGAGGACGAGAACAAGCGCTTCGCCTTCCTGTCGCGCAAAGTGGGCGTGGCGGCCGTACTGGAGACCTCGGACGCGCACATTGCTCTCATCAAGCGCAGTAAGGCTGTGGGGCTCTACCAAAACCTCTACGACACGCCCGGCGGTCACCCAGAGCCGTCGGTACGCCCTCCATTCCTCTTGACCAACAGCTAGAACGCCATCAGTAGACGAGGAATGTGCGTGCCAATCTGACTGACTCCTCCGTGGCCGTAATGCATACAGCACATTGGTCTAACCGCCGACGAGCTGAAGACGCTGGAGCTGCCGGGTCACGAGCACCGGCGCCAGGCTCTGGAGACGGCGGCGAGGGACGAGTTCTTCCGCTCCATCGTGAACGAGGTGCACGAGGAAGTGAACGTGGACCCGTCGCAGCTGGAGCCGCCGCTGCTGCTCGGTGTCGTGCTGCAGACGGACGCTTGCACGCCCAGCTTCTGTACGCCCGCGCTCGCTCGGCCTGTGCTCCTGCTCTTGCTGTGTTGGCCTGCGTGTGCCTGTCGTTGGTTCACCGTCTCTGTGTGTATCTCCCTCCCTCCTTCACGCAGCCTTCCACCTCAAGACCACGTGCTCGGCGCAGGAGCTGCGCGAGCTCTATCTCGCTGGACCTGCCGACAAGTTCGAGTCCGTGCAGTTGGAACTTCTGCGAACCGAAGACCTCCTCAGGGAAGCAGGAGCCTCACCGCTGTACGTCTCTGCTTTATCACGGTCTGTGGAATATAAGGTTGTGCTTCGTGCGTCAACTCACGCAACTATTCCGTTCGTGCATGTGATAGGGAGGAGATGAAGCTGACACCGTCGGCGCAGGGCACACTAGCGCTCTGGAAGCAGCACGCGCTGCGCACTCGACGCCAGATGCAGACACAGAAGCAGTAACGTGCATAGACAAACGTATTCACTGTGGCGCTGCTTATGGCCCGAGTGGTCTTCCGCCCCTTTCTGCCACTACAGATCTCGATGGTGATTCGCCTCTCTGTTGACCGGTCTAGACCACGTCCATTATAAGCGCCACGCCCGCCAGCACCCAGCGCGCTGGCGGCGACTTGGACTTGAGCTGCGCCGAGAAGACGTAAGTGGGGCCGCGGGACTCCGTCTTGTAGCACGGACAGACGTAAGAGCCCTTGGTGTCCAACTTGTCTGAAGCCACAGCCTTGCAGTTGATGACGGGCATGGGCGAGAACATTTCCTTGGGGTGTGACCGGTCCACCGTGTTGTTCTGCACATCCCAGCGCGCGCCCATGAGGTAGAGACCGTGGATGTAGGCGCCATCACGGGAGGGCGCGTCCACTTCCCCATTGCGGCGCTTGAGCACGTCCGTCTGGATGACCAGCTTGTCCAGCTCCCACTGGTTCTTCTGCGCCGTGACTTGCATGATGGCCGTGAGAAAGGACTGTGGGTTGACCATACCCGAGAGCCACGTGACGCGCGGGATGTCGATGGGATTCTGCGTCCACTCCTCCAGTTGTTGCAGTCGCGCCTCAAGGTTCGTAAGCCAAGAGCCTAGTGGTCGCAAGGATGGGAAGGCCAGCTTTTCCCAGGACTTGGGCACGCGGTCCAAGAAGAGCGATTCCTGGACGGCCTCCATGGCGTCCGACATGGTGAGTTCGCCCGCGAAGCCCAACTGCAGCTCGTTGAGCGAGCGTACGACCTCCACCAGCAGTCCATTCATGGCTTCGCACTCCTGGATGAACACGTTCTGGTATGGCCCCATCTCCTCAAGGCTGCGCGAGATTTCGTCACAATCGAACTTCTTCTCACCCACGCGCGAGAGCACCATCTCCAGTCCCTGCTTGGCCAGTTCCAGTGGACTCATGGCCGCATCTCCAGCCGCGGCGTCGCGAGGCTGCAACTCCATGAGGGTCCGGAAGAGGTTCTCGGATTGTGTTGTGCGGAAGTCGATCTCGGCGTTCGGGTGCAGGCCGAAGGCCAGCGGCGAGTCCGTCTTGAGCTCCGTCTCGATGTGCTCCAGGTATTTGTCGTACGAGGACGGCGCGAGACACATAAAAGACGGCCCCTTCTCGTCTCCCACGAACGGGAACATCTCCATCTCGTCCAGCAGTTCGTCCCGCATGTAAAAGTCAAGGTACGTGTTGGCCATCAGCCGGTCAAAGTCGTTCACAATGTGGCCACCGTACATGATCTCCCCAAAAATGTAACGCAGATCGGCCCACGGGATCTTGCCGCCCGCCGAGCTCTCAAGGTAGTTCTGCAGGCAAATGGCCGAGTCGCGCAGGTCGCCGAGCGAGAAGGGGTACATCATGTTGAAGCCCAGCGGGCCGTACATCTTGCGCTCCATCAGCACGGCGTGGAAGTGGCAGAGGCCGAAGAGAATGGACTTGACCTTGCCCTCCACCTCCTCAATATATTCCTTGGGGAAGCTCACGAAGGCGCGCTTGAGGTTGGCCTTGAGGCCGGACGGCGGCTCATTTGTGAGCTTGATGCAGCGGTTGAGCACGCCGATGGGGATGGCGTTAGACGGGTCGGACGTGAGGAAGAGACGGAAGTTCTTGTGCGAACCTTCGAGCGCGAACTCGTCCAGTTTCTTCTCGAGCACCAGCAACCAGCGCGGCATGAGATGGATATTGTTGAGAATGACCCAGTGGCCGTTGCGGTGCGCCACCTCCAGTCGGTCCATGGCGAAAACGTCTTGTCCCTGGCCCATGGACACGTTGTGGTAGCTCACACCACGCTCGAAGCCGTACTTAACGCTCAGTTTGTCCACACCCGCTACCACATCAGCGCCTGGCGACAGGATGAAGTACAACGGCGTTGTGGGCGTCGAGTCCAAGTACGAATTGTCCATGACCTGTAGCGCGTTGAGTGCTGAGTCACAGTCGCAGTAGTTGCTCCCGTTCGGCAGCACCTGGCGCACAAACTCGTTCACAGCCACCGTCATGCGGTCGGGTCGCAAACAACGTACCACCAGCAGTTTTAGGAAAGGCGTGCGGTCCAGCCCAGCCCAGTCCAGTGGCAGCTTCTCTGATTCGGGCGTCACGTGGTTGTACCACTCGCGGAAGCGCGACGAGGCCTCCTTGAGGTCCTGCGGCATCTTCTGGAATTCGTCTAGCTGTGCCAAGGCGTTAATGGCACTCCATTGCGCGGCAGCCAGCCACTCGATCGGATTGGGTTCCTCGTCACCGCCACCCGGGGTCACCTTCTTGGGTCCACGCAACAGAAACTGCATGTAGTTCTCCTGTACGCGCACGTCCTCGCCAAGGATGCCACGACGCATGAGGTTGAAGGTGAGTTGGGAGAGAAAGATAAGCTTGTGCGCCTCGAAAAGACCACGAGAGACCCAGGTAAAGATCGTGATGCGCAAGGACTCCCGCAGGTTGAGTACACGCTCGCTCTGCTTTTCGCTCACCACGGCGCGGTCGATGGAGTTGTAGAAGAATGTAATGAATGAATCCAGGCTGTAACGGTACATGTGGTCGATGGCACTCAGCGTCGTCAGCAGGAAGTAGAGCATGGCACCCTCGGCGGCTACGGGTCGATACAGCTCACGCGTGTTGTTGATCACGATCTCTGTCTCCTGGTTCTTCTTCACCGAGATGGAAATGTCCGTGGCTTTCTTCTTCGTCTCCTCCAAACTCTCGATGAGTGGCACGTCGCTCAGAATGTCGTCAGGTGCGTTCGCAAGTCGCTCGAGCAACTGATCCTCCAGCTCCACGAGGTCGATCTTGAATTTTTGGAAGGCCAGCACGAGCTCCTGCTTTTGAGCCTCCAGCTCAGGCTGCTCCTTCTTGACCACCTTCTCCAGGAGTTGGTCTTCTAGGCCGCTTTCCGTCGCGATGAAGTTGATTAGCGTGCACTGCGCCGCAATCTCGGGCTTGTAGTGCGGGTTGGACAGCTTCGTCTGAAGATACATGAAGAAGCCCGGGTCGTACTGCACCTCTTCGCCCGCCAGCTTCAGGAAGAGGTTTGAGCCCTTCTTGTAGACAGCTCGCCCCAATACTGGGTCCAGCGTCGCGTCGATGTCCTCGCCGATGTTCTCGATAATTATAACGTTCCCATTCACGATGGCCGTCTCAGTCTTGCGCAGCCAGCCATTCTGGGATAACTGCAGCACCACCAGACCTCGGTCTTTCTCCTTCTCGCGCAGCCACTTGATGCCCTGCAGTTGCGGGTCAATCACCAGCGGCCAGCGCTTGCAGCTGGTGATGATTGCACCATTCTCAATCGAGATGCGGTCTGCCGGCAAGCCCTCGCTCATCATTTTTGCGTTCTTACCCTCCGTCGTGAGCATGGACAACGGATCTATGCCGTCCGTGATAGGGATCCCCTTGGCCACGAGGTCCGGGAACCACGTCTGCTGCCACAACTCCTTCCGCACAGCCTGGTCAAAGGCGCCGATGTAGGACACAAAGGCCGCAGCCAGCAGCGAGTTGCCCACGACCATGACGCCAGAGTTCTTGAGTTGCTCAATCTCGATGCCCCAGCGCTCGTTCTCGCTGGCCAAACCGTTCACGAGTTTGCCTGCTAGCACCAGTCGGTTTTCACACGATTCCTTCATCTCCTCCACCTTTAGTTTTTCCTCAGTGGCTTGGCGCAGCGTATTTTCTAGCGCCTCGAGCCGCTTTTGCACCTCGGCCACCTGTCCCATGGCGCGCGCGAGCTGCTCTTCAGCTTCCTCCTTCTTCTTCTTGGAGGCCTCCAGCGAGTCCATAAGCGGCTTCACTCGTACGTAGATGCGGTTGAAGGTGTAAATGTTGACGACCCACGAGCAGAGATTAGCAGCCGCCGAACTCTTCGAAGCCATCTTCTCGGCCGTGAAGTCTGGGTCAGCTAACAGAGGCTCAATGCGCGCGACATCCGCTTCCGGGATATCCTCGCCCTTGAAATCCTTGAGCGACTCGAGGAAGGCTCCGGCGTTATTCATCATCTTTTTGGCGCGGTCCCACTTATGGTTCTTGTACTCCTTCTCCACCAGAATGAGGCAGGCCTTGGTCACATTGTCCACGCCAGCCGGGGGCTTGGGCAAACTCTTGAGCTCCGTGATGGCCGGCTTGGAAAGGCAGTCCACGGCGGCGGCGGCGGCATCCATTGCTGGTTTGGCTTGGCTAAGCTCCTTTTCAGCCTCGCCAGCGAGCTCTGCGGCAGCGGCACTTGCCGCTTCGGCCTTGAGCTTCTCCTTGTTGGCGTTCTCCTGCTGGACCTCGGCACCCGCCTTCTCGCGGCCCATTTGCTCCAGCAGCTGGTCCGTGGACGCCTGCTTCTCGGCCACCTTGATCATCGTGTGCTTCAGGTCTACTTGGAGCTCCGCCACATCTGCCGACGTTTTGCGCAGCGTGGAGAGCCCATCGTCAAGACGCGAAATCTGGCGCTGGATGTCCTCCTTGCGCTGCTTGAGCAAAATCTCGTAGAAGCTGATGAGCTCCAGGAAACTCTTGGGGGTCACGTAGTTGTAGCGCCGCTGTGTCTCAAAGTAGTTCTTGCTCATGTCCGTCACGGAAATGTGCACGTCAGCCATGTGGTTCGAAAGGCTACGCTGCAGAGCCGCGTCGCCGATGTCTTCGATCTTCTCCAGAAAACTACCTGCCACACGTATAAGCGCGTCTCGAGGCCACGGGTGGAACCAATCGATGGCAGTGCTGTTCACGAGACCCGGGAAGCGACGCGCACGCACCCGAAAGACAGCTCCCACCGGCGAGAAACACAAAATCACGCGAAAGTTCACGCGGATACGCAACAACAAAAAGTCCATGAGAGCGTCCATCGCGTCGGGCACCCCGTTGGCCTTAGCCTCGCTACGCAGGGCGCCCAGCAGTCCGTCCAAATCTTCCTTCGGGAAAAGGTCCGGGATCCAACCCGACGAGAGCATGTCGTTGATGTAGACAAGAAAGCGCTCGTTCACAATCTGCGAGTCAGTGATGAGAAAGACTAGAGGGATGCCTTGCACGCCGGCGATCTTGAACATCTCGGCCAGACTCTCTTTCAGGTCGTCGATACGGAAGTTAGACGTGATGGAGAGCTGGCGCACGTCAAAGCCGCAGATGTGCGAGGCCAAACGGGAAAGCGACTGTTTGCCGCTGCCGCCTACACCGATGAGCATAGCGTTGCCACCTGGGTTGCCGATGATACGACATATTCGCGTCACGTGCTCCATAGCGTTGTCGAAGAGTTCAAGGTTCATCATGGAATACTTGGAGTTGTAGTCGTCCAGCTGCTCCATTAGCACCTTGTTCAGCTGCTTCATTGACGGAATCGGTAGGTAAACACCGTCAGCTCCAGACACTGGTGTGGCAAATGTTGTGAAGATGTTGGCAGATGCGGCGGCAGCATCCTCCGCTCCTGCTGCGGGAGGCGGCTGGTCGTTAAAGAGTGCGATATGGTCCACGTCGGGGAATGTCTTCTTCGTCACCTCACGAATGCGTTCGTCGAATTTCACAATGTCCTCTTCGTTGATGAGTCGGTCGCAGAACACCCGCGTGGACTCGTGCACCCAAAGACGCGCGAACTGGAAGAGGCCTGAGAAGTATTCACCCTTGGAGCGCGTGAGCCCTTGGAAAATGTTGGAGAGCTCACGCATATTCCAGTTGTAGACAAATTTTGTGGCGCTCGGCAGGAACTTGTTGACCATTTCCTCATGCAGTGTGATAGACACACTAACAAAGTTTTCGCAGGCAGTTTGCAGTGGTGCTGGGAAGCCTGTGTTCAGCATGTGCCCCCTCAAGATGGAGCTGTATATGATTTTGAGGTCGTCGCGACTCGGCATCATGCACGCGAATAGCGCGTAGTGGCGCTGTAGACGCTCGTCGATGATGAATGACCCGGCCGTGGGGTTCATGGCTGATAGATACTGCACATCCACAATCTCTTTACGAAAGCCCAGATCAATGCGGTCAAAGAAGGTGTTGTAGTCCATGTGTTGGCGCAGCAGTGCCAGCGAGTTCTGCGTGCCGTACGTCTCGATATATGGCAGGTTCAGGTCGTCAATGAAGTAAATGAGCTTCTTCGTGGCTGGCGGGCCGAACATTCGCCCAGACCGCTTATCAATGACCGACTCCAGCTGCTGCTGGAGTTTAGCAGAGTCCGTGTAGTAGTTCATGTTGATGGTCGAAAAGAGCATGTCATCATCGAGCCCCCTCAAGAAGTTCTTAAGGATCGTGGTTTTGCCTGTTCCGCTGCCGCCCACGAGCATGGCCGGCCGCTGCCGAGCCACAAGCGTCTCCACAAGGAAACGAATGCGCACCGAGTCGTTGGTGCTGATAACGACGGAGTTGAAAGGTGTATCCCCTGGTCCGTTGCCGATGGATCCAGGTGTGTACGTGGGCACTTTAGTGCTCCAGCTGTCGAATTCTCCCGACTCGAGGTTGTAAAAGTAGTCGAAGCACACGCCTTCCTTCGGATACTTGATGGTCGTAAAGGTGGAGCACCAGAGTTCGTGAAAATTTTTGCGGTAGTCAATACTCTTGTCAACAATCAGTGGTCCGCCGAAGGCCCACGTCGCGCAGAAAACAAACACGGACTCGATCACCTCTGGGTTTTTCTTCTCCATCGAGATATTACTCAGCAAGCCTTCCAGCAGGTAGCAAATTGTGGATACTTGATTGATAATGCGCACGGGTGCCACCTGTTTGTAGCCCTTGCGCATAAGATCGTAAATCGTGTCCACGTACTTGTCAAAGAGCCCAGGGAGGTACGTGCGCTCAACCTCTTCCTCGCGCTTGGCCACCCACGACTCTGTGAACGGCCTCCAACCAATGTCGATCTCGTTGATAAACAGAATGCCTGCACGTGAGACGGTCGCAGGCGTGGCGTTCTTGAGTGAATTGATCTCGAAGACCATTCGCATAGCTGCACTGAGCGGAATGCGCTCATTGGACACCAGCGTTAGCACCTTGTTATCGTCCATGACCGTGTTCATGGACTCAATCCAAACGGCATCAATATCACCGTCCAGCACCACCCATTTGTACGACTGCGATTCGTAAAAACCCTGCTCTGAGTAGTTCTTGGCCATGCCACGCATGATGATGGATAGCACGCCATCCTTCCAGTCCTTGGAGAGCGTCATGTACCCGTAGAGTTCGTCTGACGTGACTGCTTTTGGATTGAGCGTCTCGTAGACGCAAATTTTCTTCTCCTTGCCGAGGTTCCAGCACTTGGCAAGTGCCTGCCACGTCGTGGTCTTGGCGCAACCCGCGGGGCCCAGCAGCATGACTGAGTGACGCACGTCGATGAGCTCTTGCAATTGGCAAATCTTGAGAATGAATGAATCGTCGTGTTGAAGGTTGTTAGCCTTGCACACGGTCACAGCCTTCTCTCGGAGCTCCATGTTCACCTTGGGGGCGACCTCGACGCCGATGAACAGGTCGTTGATTAGGCGAAGAAAAATGGGTGTATCGTGCTGTGGGATCTTGGGTGTGTTGAAGTCGCGCAGTGCACGCATGAGCACCTTGTCTTCCTCCACATCCGGCTCAGCACGTTTCAGGATACCAGCCACGCGAAGCACAGACTTAACCGCACGGAGACCCCAGTCGTAGTGGAACTGCTTGGAGAGCAACTCGCCACTTAATTCGTAGAGTGTCACAAACTTGATAGCCAGGGTGCGGGCTTGCTGGAATCCTTCCGACATCAGCATGTTCTCGCAGATAGGCTTCAAGTCGGGTCGGATCATGGCGCACGAACGGAAGAGCACCTTCAGGTTCTCCGGTAGCTCTGTGCGACCGGCGTAACCCGGGTTCATCGTGATAAAGAAGCCACAGGTCGGAATGAGCATAATACGGTCCGAAGCGCCCATGAACTCGAACTCCCCCACAACCACCGGCGGCGTACCCGCGGGCAGAGTTTGATACTTTTCCTCCCGGTTGCCTGGCACGGCATTGTACACAATGGCGTCCTGGATACACTTGACCTGCGTGGCGACGACACTGAGCACCTCGATGTTGATGCGGTTGAACTCGTCAAAGCACCCCCACGTGCCCGTCTGGCACAAACCACGGAAGATATCCGCCATCGTCTGGTAGTTCATTTGGTCGCTGCAGTTAAAGACGTAGCAGCAAAGCGCCATAGCACGGGCCAGATCCTTCGTCGTCTCAGTCTTGCCCGTTCCGGCAGGACCTGCGGGGGCCCCACCTAGGAAAAGTCGAAGTGCCATCGTCAAGGTGATGTAACAGCGATCTGTTAGCGGCGTGATCACGAGACGACCGGTGTTGCCAATCCACTCGTACGAATACTTGGAGCGGAAGTCTGTGATACGAATGTCCACATCATAGTTCTCCTGACGCCAAATGAAGCGTAGTTGCTGCTGCCACATGAAACTCAGTGGACCTTCCACTTTTTCATCCACGAGCTTCTTCACCACGTCGCGTGAGTGCACATCAAGCGTGATAAGGGCGATGATCTTGCAGCGGTCAGGACCGGAGAGATTTCCCAACACAAGGTTGATGAGCTGCTCGAGTCGCGCGTTGCACACTGCCAGGTACCGCTTCACTGAATCTTCTTGCCCGTTCTCAAACTCCTCGAGGGCCATCTCAGTCTCCTCCGTCCAGTATATCTGAGTCGAGTTAAGCACGACTTGCGCTGGGTAATCGAAGAGCCAATGGTGTCGAGGTTTCTCCACGTCCCAATTTGCTGCTGTCTCGATGGAGTCGTGCATTTCCTTGCGCAGGCAGAAGCGCATAGCTTCCGTAAGCTCATTGAGCCAACTCTCGACAGCACCGGCCATAACAAAAATAACTGGGAGCTTTACGTCCTCGCCGTCCTTCGCAATCATTGTGTGCGCTGTGTTGGGGGAACCCTCCTCAAAGACGAGGTCACACAGTGAGTCGTAGCAATCTCCAAGAAAGGGCATAATCTTTTTGGGGTTGTTGCCGTTCGACAGGATCTCCAGCAGCGCGACATTCGACACGAAGTAGAACCGCGGGAAGATTTTTTTCTTCTTGTCCAAATATTCGTTCAACGACTTCTGGCACTTCTCCAGCATCGCTGTCATCTCCTTGAGCGATTCAAGTCGGTTGTCCACCGAGCAAGCAAGCACCACATTGGGTTCCATGACCGCATTTTTCATTAGATCCTTGAAGTTCGAGTCGATAGACTCAAATGTGCGCGTGTCGTCTGGGAGCTGGTTGCGAATGTCGGGCGAGCTCAAGAAGATACTTTCAAGCGAGGCCCACTGCTTCGAAACTGACACCCACTCTTTCAACACTTCCTCCACGTGTCCAAGCGTTTTCTGAGATTTCAGCACGCGGTCTTTGAAGAACTCAACGAACTTGCCCATGCCAATCATCGTCTGCAGCTCCAGCTGGTTGCTTTCGAGAGACTCCACGACTTCCTCTGAGGGTTTCACAACGAACGTTCCTGAGTCCTTGTGTGGAACATACTCCAGGGTGAGACGCTGCCACAGCTCCTCGATCATCGTCAGCTTCTTTTCGATTTTTTGCTCCTTATTTGCTGTCTCCACAATCTCTCCCACGTCGTCAACGTGCATGTGAAGGTTGAGCTTAAGAAGGTCCGCAAGGGAGAATTTGGGGTCTTTGGGGTCGATGGCCTTGACATTGCAAATAGTAGAGAGGGCCTTCCAGTGGCGATCCTGCATCGCTTCCGAATGCAAGTCGTTGATGAGCGGCAGAACCGTCGACATGTTCTTCACTAGCTGCTCTGAGTCCTTGTAGACTTGCCATCCCTTCATCATCTGGTGCTCTGTGGCCTCCATCTTGAGCTGCTTCATGAAATTCCGCGTATAACCCTCGAAGATGTCGGTTTGAATGTTCGTCCAGAGCGTGCTCTTCCAGTCGTCAAACGTTGCCAGCACAAGGTCTTTCAAGTCCCAGCACTTCTTCAGTTGCTGCAGTTCGTACAGAGTATCCGTTGTCTCCTGGTATTTCGACACCTGCAGCTCGAAGAGCTCCTCTAACTCGTTGAACTGGCGGGCCTGCTTCATCTTGTTGTTCAGGCCTTTGGAAAAGTTATTCATCTGTCCGTAGGCCTCGTCCGGTGGTCCTTGGAAGCCGAACGGTGCAGTCGTGCGGAACTCATTGCGGAACTTGCGCATCTCAAGGTAGAACGACTCCAGGTCCTCCTTGATGGACTCCACCTCGGCCATTTGCAGAGGCATGATTTCCTCTTTCTTCTTGAACGTCTTATTCACGATGCCTTCCCACTGCATGGGAGCAGCCTCCAAGTAGTCTTGTATCGCATTATCGGCGATTTTCGTGTCCTCGACATTGATTCCATGGAGTTTCAGTAGGTGCACAGCTTCGCGTAGTGGTTCAAAGAGCTCGTTAGTGGCATCCATCTGCTTCCGTACGTCACGGATGTGCGTCATGACCCGCATGAGGGCTTCCTTGTTCTTTTCCGCCACCTCTTCTTCCAGGCCCTTGAGCACGGTGTCCATGAACCCATGCAGGCCGCTCAGTTTGCTCACGACATGCTCGTGCAAGTAGGTCGTATACTGGTAAATCCACTTGCTCACCCACGTGAGCATCGCTGTCTTGATAGGTTGTGAATTGACGCGCAGCCAACCAATATCCGTGGGCGTTGTGAGGTTCTCGATATCGCTGGCTACCTGTTCATACCGCGTGATTTCTGTGTTGAATTTCTCCAGATCCAGCATTTCTGTCGCTGTGCCCCCAGCGGCAGCGGGCAGCTTTGCTGTCTCCAGAAACTCATGGAACTTTGCAGCCATGTCAGACTCCCACAGATAAGCATACCCATCGTACTTTTGCTTGAATGCATCCAGCATTTCCTCGTTCTCTTCTTGAAACTCGCTGATGGAAGCTAACGTCATGCAGATTGTCATGTCGGAATGCATTTCCTTCAGGTACGACCCGCCTGCGTCCGAGTCCAGTCGCTTGACGGCCGTCGCAACGTTGAAGAAGGAG
The DNA here is from genome assembly GCA_023338205.1 of Halophytophthora polymorphica. Classification (NCBI taxonomy): domain Eukaryota; phylum Oomycota; class Peronosporomycetes; order Peronosporales; family Peronosporaceae; genus Halophytophthora; species Halophytophthora polymorphica. Next base: position 12,670 of record JAADYJ010000306.1, read on the forward strand.
TTGATCCACATCTGAATCGTGTCACTCAGACCCTTGCCGTGGTTCTCGCCAATAGTAGGATTGAACTGCACGCGGTTCGCAATCAAATCCAGTTTGATCTCCAGCATCGGCAGCCGTGCCTGATGGTGGTAATCGCCCTTGGACGAGCCGGAGCCTCCTTCCCGCGACCCTTCTCGGGCCCCTCCTCCTCCGCTGCTACCTCCAGCTCCACTCAGGGCGCTGCTTGACCCGCCAGACGGGTCCAACTGCTTAGCCAGGAACTCGAGCGACGAGCAAATGACGCGTGCAACCCCAGAGACCACGATGTTGTTCACATAGTCCACATATGCCTTCCACTGCGCGCTGTTGACACCTACAATGCCCGTGTTGGATTGTTTCAGCCGCCGGTGAATTTCTGCAGCACCTTCACGGATCTTGAGCGTGCGCTGCACAATGTAGCTTTTGTGCTGCCGCTCGTGCTCACTCACTGCCACAGGCTTCGCCTGACGTTCCAGTAGTGGCACATTCCACGCTGCCAGCGTATCCTGGATCGTGTTCAGATTCTCCTTCAGGTTTGTCACAATTTCGTTCGCCCCTTCTACAGCTTTCCGGCACTCTTCAATGAAGGTATCGATGCCCGTGCTCTTCCAATTGAGCTCCTCGATACCGCGGCCAGCGCACGCATCGATGTTTTGGATGTGACGACGCACTAGCGGCTCCTCCAGAGGATGGATCCCCTCAATCATGGAATTGTACGGGTCCACGATGTACATCAGTTCACCGCGGTACTTGCGGAAAGTCTCCTCTTTAGCCGAGATCTGCAGCGCGGATGGTGGCACATCGATGTTGAGCAGGCGCAAGTATTTTATCTCGCGCAGGAGCTTCTCGAGCGCAGGGTCGAAGTTCACGCGGAGGCAACGTGTCTGCGGGTGCCGCAACAACAGCGGGTTCTTGAGCTTGGCCTGTGAAGAGGCCTCGACGTCACGACTCCACTCCTCAACCTTTTGGTTCTCATACTCCTGCAGAGACGCCATGATCGTGCCGTAGACTTTGTAGACTTCTTTCGCTTCTTCGCGCTCCATTACGTTTTGATTGAGCTCGCGCAGTTTCTTCATGGGGTGCTCGATACGCTCCACAAGCCCACGACACCACGTGAGTGCACCAGCAACAGGGGGTAAGTTCCAGCTGATGGGTGGCGCGTCACGGCAGTGCAGGAAGAGCTCCTGCACCAACTTCAGGTCATGCCCGTAGCTCTGAACCAGCGCGACATGCTTCTTCTCGAGCTCATCCTGGATAATAGGACGGTTCAAGAGTCCCTCGAAGGAGTCCAGCAGTTTGAAACGCCCAAATATTGTGGAGCAGTCGTCAAAGCCCTGGGTCAGCACGGAGCCTAGGCGCCGCTCGAGCTCCTTAATCTTGCAGCGAAAGTCGTAAAAGTTGTCATCAAACTTGGACACACCCACGTCCATGATATCGAGCGACACACCCTTGAACATGTTCACCGCTTCTGTGAAGTCCGTGTGGATCTGCTGCACGCTAAGCGTCAGCGTCTTGCCTTTCGTGCCACCCACTTCGATCTTGGACAACTTGCTGAACTGCACAATAGTCTGCGTCAGATCCAAGATGTCATGGCAACGCTCCAGAAAGCTGTCGAGCCGCACAAAGAGCGCATTCCCCTGGATGCGCCACGGGTTAGACGGGCACTCGGCGTTCGCAGTGGCCTTGTAGTCGAAGTAGATGCTCTTGAAGGCAGAGCAAACCTGTAGCGTCGTCTTGAGCTGCTCTACAGCCTGTCCGGCCTCCTCTTGATCGATGAGAGCGAAGATGAGCTCTCCGCTTAGGTACTTGCGCGCCTGATTGATGAGCGAGTTGCAGATCTCGCGCATGAGCACGACGAGCCGCGCGGGCGTGTTGTAGTGCTTGGAGTTCTTCCAGATGAGCAAGATGATGTGCAGCATGGGCTTGAAAAGCTCCGTGAGGCTCGGGAAGTCTTCATCGTTGTTGAGGCGAATGAACCACTCTTCCAGCGTGCGCAGATACTTCATGTTGTCGTTGGCCTCGATGCGCGCTGTGAAGACCTCCTTGCACAAGCGGGCAAACGTGGTACAGTACGTGCTTTTGGACCGGTCCAGCGCCGTGAGGATCTTGCGCACTTTCTTCGACTGGAGCTGCTCGAAAATCGAGTTGAGGTTGGCGGCTTTGAGCTTCCAGAACTCAATCTCCGCGTCGGGAGTCGGGTGCAGTCCCTGCTTGAGCAGGTCCTCGGGATCTTGCTTGAGTACGTTCTTGATCTGCTTAGTCCAAATCACAATGGATCCCTCCAGCAGGGACACCTTGTTGCTCAGGTTAGTGGCGTTCCCGTCCACTGGAGGCAGGGGGAGACACGTCTCGCCCTTTGTCGCGCTGCTGATGATGGAAACTGTAGCCATGTACGAGTGGAACTTGTCCACGACCTCCTTCGAGGCCACTTCTCCCCAACCTTCCTGGTTGGCTATGTTGGAGAAGAGCGGCAGATACACTTCAGCTACCACGCGCTCCAGGTACTCGACGCTGCTCGAAGTGAGCTCGTTCACCATGATGTCCGCCAGGACATTCTTGGACGTGATGGACGTCTTGTGGAACTTGGTGAAGCAGATGGTCTTCCCGCGTGGCAGGGTGCCCGGCATCTTGATGGAAGCAATCATGTTGTCCCCCGAGAAGGCAAGCATGGTCACGTCCTCATTCTCGAGGAACTCTCTCACGCAATTCCTGTATACACAAAAAAAGACAGAGAGGAAGTGTTAGTGGATGATGGGCTCACTGCGCGCACGTCTTCTTTCTGACCGCTTTCAACAGCACATACTCATTCGGCTCGGTGGCGAACTTGGCCGTGAACTTGGGACCGACAAGTCCCGGGAAGGCCGAGGCAACTCGCTGCTCGATAAACTTGAGCGGGTTCACCTCGTTTTTGGACGGCTGCGCCTCGGAGTCGCCCCCGTCATCGCCCATCCTGGAGACACGGCCGGACTAACAACACACGAGATCTGGAGACGGCAGCACTCTTGACCCCCCTTTGCTCGCAACGGACTTGCTTCACTCTTCTGTAAAAGCCCTGGCCTCTTGCGCTCGTGTGTGGGGCCTTGGTGGGTCTGTTGCGTTCTGCTCTCTGATCTCCTGGCCCCGCGCAGCAGTGTTAGCCACCCCTTCGTCGAGCTGAGAACCAAAGCAACGACTCTTCATGGCGTCGCTAACTCCAAAGAATAACGGACGCGAACTGCCTACGAAGGTAAAGAGGCGCTCTGTTTCCAAATCCTGCGGTTAAAATTCAAGCCACGCTGTATTCCGGCCGTGGCCGTTCACAGCGGCAGGTGACCAAATTAAAAATGAAAGCGGAACTACGCATGTTCGTGGTTCAATCTCCAACAGAAGCAGCATGTAAACCTTCAGTCACGATAGCTCGCGTCTTGCCGCCTTAGAACTTGCCAAGAAGCGACGCGTAGACCGCCATGACCGTCCACAAACGGTTCTCGGCCTCGTCGAACACCAGCGATCTGTCGCCGTAAAACACCTGCCAGAGCCACCGCAAAAAAAAAAAGCAGTTGGTGCATGTAAGGCAACGTTCCAAGCTTCGCAACTGGCAAACTCTCCAAAACGCTTTGCATACCTCGTCGTGGACCTCGTCCTGGTGACGCGGCAGGCAGTGCAAGAAGACGTGGTCCTTGGCCGCATTCTCCAGCATCTTGTTCGTCACCTGGTACCCCGTAAAGTCGCGCAGGCGCTTCTTAGACTCCTCCTCCTGCCCCATGCTGTACAAGCCACACGTTGTCACAAAGGAGTGAAGTGTAAGTACGCCATGGCAATCTCCTCTCATAGCTAGATATTTTCCCACGCAACGCTTGGAAGAGTGCTCACCTGATCCACGTGTCGGTAGAAATCACGTTCGCGTTCGCCACCGCCTTGAGAGGGTCTGTAGTCATGACCACCGACGTGCCGGCGATCTACATACACACGCATAGACAAAGCAACGCAGTCCAGACAATCTGTTAGAACAAACCACCCACGCCCACTAGCATGCGTCAAGTGCAGATAGCACTGCATACCTTGGCGAGGCGCTTCGTCTCCTCCACGATGCCCTGGTCCGGCTCGTAGCCCACGGGCGTCGCGATCTGAATGTTCGCGCCTAATAAAGATCAATGGCAAGGGATACAGGCGTGAGTGGGGCGACTTCAAACAAAGCAGCGGCGTTCCTTCCCTTGGAGCACGTCCGTACCAACTTTCGGCGCCGCCAGCATGTAGTCGTGCAGCACGTTGTTGCCGTCGCCAACCCACGCGAACGTCAGGCCGTCCATCTTGCCAAAGTGCTCCTACAAAACCAAAACATAGGGCCCAAATGGCACGTGTGAGTAAGCTCCGTTCATCCTGAGACTGGCAGTACATCAGCGGAGACACGCACCTTGACGGTCATGTAGTCCGCGAGCATTTGCAGCGGGTGGTACTTGTCCGACAGCGCATTGATCACTGCAGTCAGCGCACGCAGAAAGATGCACGTCAGGACTGTTATTCTCCCATAGGCTGTCGCGTCACAGACTCCACGTACCGGGCACCGTAGCAAGATTTCCCAGCTCCTCGATGTCATCGTGGCCGTACACGCGCGCTAGGATGATGCTGTTGAAGCGAGAGAGAACCAACGCCGTGTCCTACGCAAATGCACAGAAGTTTATTAGACCCTGGCACTTCTCCGCAATGTCAACTCTTCATCCAGTGCTAACGCACCTTTAGAGTCTCGTTCACGCCCAGCTGAATGTCGTCTGACGAGAGGAAGAGGCCCTTGCCGCCCAGCAGATGCATGCCCACTTCGCTCGAAATGCTGCAAACAGCCGCAGCAGACAGCCAGAGCAACATGGAGTCAGCAACCATGGACTTGGTACAAAGTGCCGCCCAACGGTGCACCTACCGAGTGCGCGTGCTGCGCTTCTGGAAGATCATGGAGCAGATCTCTCCCGTCAGGGGCTACGACGTGCGGATGCGTCCCAAAGCCATACAGAAGAGCATGGCAGCAACGTCAGCATCAATGGCTCTCCTCACACACCGCATCGAGCTCTGCGGTCCCAGACGCACGCACCTTAGGGGCTGTGCGCTTTGTGGCCGGGTCCGAGTAGGTGGCCTTGAACTCCTGCGCCTTCTCCAGCAGACCCATGAGCTCGTCGTTCCTGCGGCACAAAGGCAATTAGTCCAGTTGTGCACCAGACAACCCCATCACCTCAAATCGCGTCTCTCGAGTCGCCACGTACGACAGCTGCTCCGTGGACATGAAGTTCTGTCCGCAAAGCGACGCCAGCTTGTCGTTGGCGCCGCTGGCGGACGTGAAGGAGCGCGCACCGAGCACGCGACGCGAGGCCGTGGCCAACGTCGGGGTCAGAGAGGAAAAGAGCTTGCGCGCCAACAGCACCATGGCGAGAGGCAGAAAGGAGTTCGACCGCTTGGCTTATGCTATGCGTGGCTTGGATCTTATTGCGTTGTGGGCCCCAGAGGCCGCCGCTGCCGCCGCCTCCAACACCAGCACGCTCCGGCCTGGAACCGCTGGCCGAGACGGCTGCGAAGCCTCTTTACAACCAATGAGAGCGCTTATTCCACGGTTTTAGCCAATGACAAACCGCAAGCCACAAGAACGTGCATGGGGCAGTTGGGCAATCAGCCTGATGAGCGCTTGGCGCCACGAGAAGCGCCGCCCACAGCAAGAAGATCATGCGCATGGAGATAGAAAGAGTCGCTTGCGAGTGGCGCAATGCATCCACCCCACCAGCGCCGGGTTGATTCACAAGACTTGCAATTTCGCCCTTATTCACCGACTGGAGGAGACCTGCAGCCAGTGCACGAGCGGCACAACGACAGCCACCGCGGCCTGCCTCCATCCCCCAATGCTCCTCCAGGACGACGTTGCCTCCTGGTTCTTTTGGCAGATCAGTGGAAAACGTTTGCCTCCGATTTGCCAAAGAAGATCTGGGTCAGCGCGCGGTCGTACCACGACATGGCGGGGCTCAGACCCGCCTGAAGACGCTCCTCCTCCACCTTCCGGGCCACGCGCTCACGCGTCTTGGCAGCCGTGCGACTGCGCTTCAGGTCGTAGGCCTGGCCGATGAGCGCGCAAAAGTCAATGAAGGCCTTCGTGGGGTTGAACTGGCCGCTTGTGAGACCCCACTCGCCCGTGGCGTAGTCCGACGGGTACTTGTGGCTGTTGCACCACACAAGGAAGCAGCACAGCCAGAAGAGTTAGACTATCGGCTCCATCAGCACCATCTCCCGCGCGTAGCAGGCTGAGCACAACGTACTGGTAGTTGTGGTAGCCCTCGCCGATGGCACCAATGGCCACGATGAGGTTCTCCACCGGGCGGATCTTGCGGTCGTACGGCTTGTAGCCCAGGAAGTGGGCCACACTGTTGACCATCCACGTCATGTGCAGCACCCAGACGTGGCGGAACATGCCCCCCACCCAGAAGCCGGCCCACGTGTTGCCCATGAGGTAACCCGCGAAAGTGGGCAGGCCGTAGCACATGGCGACCACCGACAGGAAGTAGTGCTTGATCTGCCACGTCACCACGGGGTCCGCCAGCAGGTCCGAGAAGTCCATCTTCTTGCCCGAGAGACGCACCTGCATCAACATTCAATGGGATAACACATACGCACACAGAGAGAGAAGCAAACAGACCCGTTAGACAGCAGGAACACACTCTCAATCACCACAGAACCTCCTCTGCCACGTACGTTCTTGTGCTTGCGCATCATGACCCACCCCATGTGCGAGAAGAAGAGGCCGCGCTCCGAATTGTGCGGGTCGGCGGTCGTGTCGGAGCCCTTGTGGTGCACGCGGTGGTCGCGCGACCACTCAAAGATGGTGCCCTCGAAGGCCATGGAGTTGCAGAGCATGAGGAAGACGCGCAGAGGCAGCTTGGCCTTGTAGCTGCGGTGCGACCAAAGGCGGTGCGAGCCCGCCGTGATGCCCAAGCCCGAGATGAACCAAAAGAAGAACCAGAGCACGAGGATCTGCGCCAGTGAGCAGAAGGGCAGCACGAAACAGAGTCCGTAGAGCGCGCCCAGGTGCCAGGACGACAGGACGATCACGTTGTACCAGACCACATCTTTCCAGCGGAAGGTGGGCGGTTCCTCGGTCGGCTTGAAAAAGTCCGTGTCCTCCTCGGCGTACTTGCCGCCCACGTCCGTCTTGATGAGCTCTTGGCCCGCGGGGGGCGTCGGCGTCTTCTCCGCAGCCTTGGCGGCGGCCACAGGCCTCTGCATGGAGCTGCTGGGCTCGACGGCGGGCATGGCGCTCTCTCACGTGGGCGCGGGACACGCGGCGACTGGCTTGGCTGGAGCTCCGCTTCGAGTTGGTCCGAGGCAGCAAAGCGGCGAGTGCCATCTGCCGCTCGAGTCCCCCCATGGCAAGATGCACGGGCGCGTAGATACGATGACATCACGCAGGCGTGTGCAGGCGCGTGGCAAGCGGATTCAATCGGTTTTCACGGGGTATGTACTCTCCGAGGTCCATAGTCAGCTAAATGATAGCCAGAAAACCCTGAAGAGCCGCCTGTCCACTGCTATCCATTGAATTGTGCAGGTGGCGTTTCCCTCTCGTAGTCCCAATTAAGTACGACCTGCGAAACGTGATTTTTGGATTCCCGCACGGATCATGGCCGCCCGTTTTTACCCAATTGCATCGCAGCAACTGCGCCACATTCCTCAAACCCGATGTTTTGCCGATTCAGAGCCGAGATTGGCCGTCATCTAGCATCGCCTTTCGGAATCTGCAGAGCCTTTCGACGTTTCTTCGTAGCGCGGCACGCGCTTGGACCTCTTATCTTTCATCGTATATTTTGATGGGACCAGATAAAGTTGTGGGGCGGCCCAGATCAGCTTGTGGGACGCAAGTATGCTGACGACGCGAGCGACCGAGCGCGCGGGCGCTGCCGTAGCTCCCGTGTGGTGAGCTTGTTGTCGACTAGGTAAGATGTGAACAGATTGGATAGCGCAAGCGAGTTAGCCCTGCTGGTCTAGCTGATGTTAGCTCTCGAGGAGCACAACCCTTGGAGACCCGAGGCGCGCTTGGCTGTACATGCATGCATCTGGACGGTGATCCGCAGTGGCACCGTGGGATACGACAGGCGCAGAAGCCGAACGACACGAGCGGGTGGGCACACCACACAGCTGGTAGCAATGGAGACTCGTCACTCGTTATGCCTCGTGTTCGCTTGACCGAGTGGCCAGGGCCGCATACGACAGACTGAGACTGCACCAGTCAGACTAGCAGCTCACTTGGGCTGAGGATGTTTGACCCAACCGCACAAGTCGATGGTGCGTCTTCGTGGCCACTGACTGTACAACCCGGGGCTGCCAGCACCTTCCTGTTGTCTGTCGTTGGGCGATGCCCCGCAGCTCAGATGCAGTCTACATGCCGCGTTGGTGCGCTTACTCAGGGTGTGACTGCCGAGCGCCCCATTTTAGTCGCGGGCTCCTGGGGCAGTCTCTAAAATAGCGACTCCAACCTCTCGAGGGCAACTGGCTGGCGCAAGAGTCCAAACATAACGCGAGTGCTTCGTGTCCTCCTTCCTCGCCGCCACCGTGGTCTGGCAGCAGTAGCAGACGCACCATTCTCCTCGTCTTGTCGATCACCCCACCTTGCAGGGCTCAAGTACGTCGCTGTACCGCAGTGCTAATGGACGAGAGCAGGCGAAGGATGGTCACGCACGCCGCTTCCTCGTCCTCGCTCCCGTCCTCCACACCGGAGCTGGCCAGCATCAAGGTCTTCTGTCGCCTCCGCCAGCAAAACCAACTTGAGAAGCGCGAGGGAGCCTCACAATGGTACTGTCGAGACACGCTCTAGTTCCCTGTGCCTTCGGACCGACGTGCGAACTTGCTAACCCTGGTCTGTTCGCCTTGCTGTGCAGCTCAACGGTGTTAGGCGGCCGGACAATGTTCCTCCGCAACGAGCGCTGCGACGTGGACGAGATCCGCTGCACCTTCGACCGCGTGTTCGACACCCATTGCACACAGGAGGAGGTCTACACCCACACGGCCAAGCCTCTCGTGCATGAGTTCCTACAGGGCTACAATTGGTATGGCTCTCGTCTGGCAGACGCGCGAAGACGAAGGCGACACTTTTGCACTGCTCCATTCGTCACTCTCAGCATGTGGTTTCGTTCCATACTGACCGTCCACTCACCCACTCGCGCTCGTAATGTTCACCGGTGTAGCACTATCTTCGCTTACGGCCAGACTGGGTCTGGCAAAACTCACACCATTTTGGGGCCCAAGGACGGTGTGCCGGAGAACGCGGAGGAGGAGGGCGGGATCATCTCCCGCGTCGCTGCAGATGTGTACCAAGAGGCAGCGCGCGCCACAGCCGACCCTATTGAGATCACAGTTTCCTTCGTGGAAATATACATGGAACAAGTGCGTGACCTGTTGAGCCCCAGCAACAGCAGTGGAGGAGCCAACGGAGGGTCAGTGAATGGAGGCCTCAAGATCCGCCAAAGTGCACAGCACGGTGTGTACATTGAGGAGATCGCCCGCGTCCGCTGCAACTCGGAGGCGGCCATGATGGAGCTCGTGAAGAGCGGGACTCTCAGCCGAGCCGTGTCCTCCACGCGCATGAACAAGGATTCGAGTCGCAGTCACAGTATCCTCATGCTCTCTTGCGTACGCCTCACCACCGGCCGCCACGCAACCATGTACATTGTTGATCTGGCGGGATCAGAGCTTGTGAACAAAACGAATGCGAGCGGACGAGTGCTGCAGGAAGCGAAGGCCATCAACAAGTCCCTCTCGGCTCTTAGTAACGTCATCAAGGCGCTAGGCGACGGCAAGCGACACGTCCCATACCGCGACTCAAAGCTGACGCGCCTGCTACAAGACTCTTTGGGAGGCACCGCCAAGACATGCCTCATTCTCGCCGCCTCGTGCAGCTCGTACAACATGGCAGAAACCATTTCGACACTGCGCTTCGGGCTGCGCGCGAAAGAGATCAAGAACCCAGTCGTGCAGAGACACGAAAGTGGTGAAGGAGAAGGGGCTGTAGCAGGCTTCGCGTCGGGTGGGATCATTTTCAAAGAGCTCTACCAGCGCGCAATGGAGGACATGGAGGCCAAGAACCGCAAGATCGACGAACTTCAGCAATTGCTGTCGGCGAAATACCAAGAGAATCAGCTCTCCGATAAAGCTGAGCTCTCGGTGAACGATGGGAGTGAGTTGGTTGTTCCGACGCAGAAAAGTGGCGAGTTGCAAGAAGCGGACGTAACGGAAGGGGGTCAAGCAAGTCACAAAGACGACAAGGGTGAGAACGAAGTAGGCGGGGAAGAGGAACACGGAGCCAATTCTGAGGAAGATGAATCCGAGGACGATGGTGACCCTGAGCAGGTGCACATCAAAGAGCGGGAAAAACTGGAGCTTGCCAACCAGGCGTTGGGGGAGGAGAACAAGCGCCTCTTTGTAGTACTGGAGGCTCTCGAGAACAAGCTGGACGAGGTTGTGGTGGACTTGTCGACGGGTAGGCCGATATTGAGTCTCTGTCGATCAAGCTCTACTTCTGAGGAGGAAATTATGGATGACAGCAGTACGGGGCAGACTCGTGAAACCGCGGCACCTTCACTCAAAGTCTGGCTGGAGAGCGATAGTTGGAGGAAATCACTGGAAGCGCGACCGGGCATGGCCATTTCGCAGGATGTGGAGCAACAAGCGCGAGAACCAAGAGGCCTGTCGCTAGGTCTTGATGTCAGCGCTACGGGCGTCTCAGCGGAGTCGACCATGGGAAAAGGCTCATGGGCTCAAAAGCGCGTGGAAGGAGGTATGGGATCTTCGGGCGGGGAATCGGCGGTTCCTGCGTCTGCACGAACAGCGCTGGTAACGGCAACGGGGTGCACCCCAGCCCATTGTGCGCACCTTTCAGACGCGGAGGCCTTGTCTCGGCAAATTGTCGAGCTGAAGTTGCAACTACACTATTTGACAGAGAACGCGAGGCTGTCGCTCGAGGGAGAGAGCTACTCCATTGTCGTGGAGAACGCGCGGCTCAAGACGCGCCTCGAGGAGCTAGAATTCCAGTCCAATCTCTGCAACGTGGCATGCAGCCAGCTCGAGATGAAAAACCGCGCTTGTGAGACGCGTTTGAGCAATCAGGAGACTCACATTGGCTGTCTCCAGAATTCTTTGCAGGAGTATCAGGGACTCTTCAAGCAGCAGATCATTATGTCGCAGGAGAAATGTCGTCTGCTCACTGACGAACTGGAGTTCTACAAGAAGTTAGCCAAATGCAGCCAGGAGAACTACCAACACCTCAGTGGCAGCAGCACCTCTCCAGGACGTCGCTGCAAGACCAACAAAGCACCAAGTCCACGCAAAAATGGCTCCAATGGCACCTCCACCAACAACGGAACCATGGCTGCTACGAGTGTGGGGCCGGGAGCTTTGACCTCGCCGTCTTTTTCTCTGGGAGTAGCGACAGCAACGAGTCCGCCAGCTCCAACGATGGGGTCCTCCGCCCCCGGACTCTGGCGCGGGTTTAACGATCTATGCAAGCCTAGCCACACCGTACTGAGTGACGAGAGAGGCAACGTGCCTGTGCATCCACTGTCGGCGAGGGCGCAGCGATTGATCGTCAAACCCCTGAGCGACGGAGCCCAGGGTGCAATGGAGCAAGCGGCCAAGACCTTGTCGCCCTGGCGAAAGACTAGCGTAGAGAACCCACTGCTGAGCTTGGACGAGCTGGCTGGCTCGGCTGGTGCAAGGGAAACGGAGATACCGACCACGAAGAGCTCTGGCGCTCTCTTTTAGCAAGAGCACCAGCTGCTGAGCTGCTGACACAACTTCCTGCTGGGGGCACCCGTTCGCTCAACATGCTAGCAACACAATCCACAGCAAAACGCTCTTTCCTGTGCAGCGACGTGCCTTATTTATCCTCAATGCCAACAGCACGCTCTAGTTCTCGCCCGAGGTCTGGCTGTTGGCCGGCAGCTTCTTCTGCGTCTTCTGCTCGTACTGTGCCGGCGTCCACGTCTTCATTTGCAGCGCGTGGATGCGGGTCATCTCCTCCTTGAGACAGTCGTTCACCCGGCGCTGGCGTTCCAGGAGCGACTGGCCTGATGCATGCCAACACCGACAGACGTGAATATCTGTCAATCGCCACCGTCGCCGTCATTTCGAGCCAGGAACGATGTGCCACAGACTCCCAACGCACCTTCAAAGCCGTCGTGCACGACCACAAGGCTGAACTTGCTGCCACAGCCGTCCGAAAGGTCCACCGCCTCCACCAGCAGCGCGCCCAGCTCCTGCATTCCACACGCAGTGCAAGCCCACCCATCAGTTCAGGCAATGGGTCCTCCTTCGCCCTGGCGCCCCCTGCACCGCCGTCGACGACCCATCTCTCCGGGACAGCGGCCCAGAGCCCCACCACATAACGCACCTGGCGGATCTTGTTCTCCAACTGCGCAGGCGTCACAACGTCCATCTCGACTTCACCTGACGCTTCCTTCGCTTCTCCCGGCAGCTTCGATTGTGACTGGGCTGGCGCCTGTCCTCCGCGTGGCCCACACGTGGTGTGGGCCACGCCATCTCGTGCAATACGTTCCGGAATTGATTTTTCTATCAAAACATATCGTTTTAGGCACGCGGATTGGCTAGATTGTACTCGAGGAAAGGAGCTTTCTGATGGTGTTTCCGCCTGCACACACGGTCCAAATATAAATTTGACAGACTAGTTGGCGCCGCCCGCTTCGCGGGCGGTTGGGCAATGTTGGGTTGGAGAGGGTAGAATTAATTGGAGAGTGTCGTGGAAAAACGGAGAAGTGGAAAGTGGAAAAGTGGTAAAGTGGAAAAGTGGAAAAGTGTAAAAGTGTATTTGGTGTGAATTCGCGCAAAGCGGTTGACATGCATGACCCGACGTTAGTTCTCCTGCAAGTGGTCTTTGTCCTGCAGCTTACCTCTAACACGACGGGTCCAATCCTAGAGCGAGTTTACCCGAAGATCTCTCGGTACACAATGTTACTGGTGTACTCTCCGTACTCCTCCTCCAGAGCCGGGAACTCAATCCTCATCTTCAGCTTCGACTTGGATGTAACTCGTGACAGCGCCACATACAGCTGTCCGTGGGAGAAGCGGGGCGTCAAGAGATACAGTCTCAGGTTCTGCACCGTCTGGCCCTGCGCCTTGTCCATCGTCATGGCGAACGCAGGCTGCACCGGAAACTGTTTGCGGCGCAGACGGAAAGGGAACTCGCGCACGTCGCCATCGCTGAACACGATCCGCGGGACGAGCACGTGCTGGCCACGGCGCTCGCCCGTCATGATGATAGCGTGGATAACGTAGGGCTTGAGGGCCATAACCCGCAGTCGCGTGCCGTTGCACAGTCCCTGGTCCGCGTTCAAGCTCCTCATCATCATGACGGGGGATCCTCTCTTCAGCAGCAAACGGTGGGGAGGGACGCCGCTGAGGTTGATGGAGTGCAGAACTTCTGGCTCCAAGAAGCAGGAGTTCTCGTCGTCTTCCACCCTATCCGTCGAGAAGTATTCGTG
>JAADYJ010000307.1:0-26113 GCA_023338205.1 Halophytophthora polymorphica
CCTGACCTTCATGCGCTGCATCCAGGCGACGGTCTTGGGGAAGCGCGAGAACTCAAAGAGCCCCATGACCTCTAGCTGATCCATCTCGCAGTAGCACGCATAGTCGGCCAGTGTGGGCTGCTGGCCCTGCACGATAAAGGGCCCAGCCATCATCTTCTCCAGCAAGTCCGTGGTCTTGCTGATGATGGCGTCTTTGTTCTCCAGGTGCTCCAGATCCGCAGACGTGGCCACGCCCATACTCTGCCGCAGCATTGGTGCGAACACGTGCCACGTGCACAGGCGCGCGTTCGTGTGGTGCCAGTGCAGGTACTCGTTCACCTTGGCGCGCGCTTTGAGCTCCGTCGGGTACACGTCGCTCCAGCCGTGCTTCTCGGCCAGGTACACCAAGATCGCGTTCCTGCAGCGACACACACCGTAAGCTCACCAGACCAGACCACCTAGCGCTGTGCATTCGCGCCCGTACCCTTCAAAGAGCGAGAAGTCGCCGTCCTGAAGCACGGGGATCATCTTGTTGGGGTTCATGGCCGCAAGCTCCTCCGGCAGACGCTTGGGCGGCCGCGCGTACACGAGCTCAAAGTCCACGCGCTTCGCCTTGAGCAGCCAAGCCACTAGCAACCACACGCAGCTCACTCCAGCTAAGCGTGCTGCCATCTTCCCCACGAGCGCAAGCACAACGGGCTTACCTGCGCGGCAGGGCTGGCTCACCAGGTTCCCATACAGCTTCACAGTCATCGCCGTCTTTCTCGCTGCTGGCCGATTCGGATGTGAAAGGACTGAAGAAAACTCAAGAAAGTGTCACGGCCAAGTTCAAGGTGAGCTCACGCAAACCAAAACCGAAATGCTGGATACCGTTTGGCGAACTACTGCATTTCGCTGCAGTCGAGCGGGCTAAGATGGCGAGCGGCGTGCTGCTACATGCTACAGCTCTGCACAGGCAGAAGTTCCTGCTCCCTGTGCTCCTTCTTGGCCAGATAACCGAGTCACGTTGTTCGACAATACATCACAACGAGAAAAGCTGCTGCTCTTATTCTCGACACCGTCCCGTGCATGGCACAACAGGCTGCGGGCAAGTGCATTAGAGTTCATCCCGCTCGGCCTTCTTTTTCTTCTTGCTCTTCTTGCTCTTCTTGCTCTTCTTGGTCTTCTTGGTCTTCTTGGTCTTCTTCTCGTCCTTGTGCCCCGACCGCAAGTCCTCCTCCAAGAGCTCGCGCTGCTTCTTTTCCTCCACGAGGATCTCGCTCAGCATATCGTCGAGGTCTTCATCGTCGCCGTCGTCACTGTCCACGCCCGCGGCAACGGCCTGGATCTCTTCGAAGGAGCATTCCTCGACCAAATCCGGGACATTGCCCATCGGCGCCGTGCCAATCTTGCCCGACAAGACGCTCTTCAAGAAGCCCGAGGCGTTCTCCTCGTCGAACAGCCCAACATTGGTGGCGTAGCGCTGTTTGGAAGGCGAGAAGACGGCCACCGTCGGCATCTGATAGAGTCCGACGTCGAACGCTTCGGCAAAGTCCTTCTGACACTTGCCGTTGACCCACATGAAGTGGAACGGCTCGCCGTTCTGCTTGCTTAGCGCCGCCACGTGCGCCAGCGTGGCCCATGACTTGGACAGCCGCGAGTCCGGCGCATCCAGCGTGTCCACGTGGTCCTCAAAGAACCCGATCGCACAAATTTTGCTCGCGCCGCAGAGCTCGTCCAGGTTGTCCTTGGTCATATACGGGACCAGCGAATGCGCCGACGCGTCGTCCATCGACGAGTAGTCCACCACGTCATTCTTCTCCGGGCTGTCGCCCACCGGATGCGGGTACTGCGACAGCACCTGCAGCATAAACTGCATGATGTTCGGGTATGTGTAAGGCCCCATCGTCTGCTTGTTGTACGTGACGACGCCGAAGGGCGCAGCGCCGACAGGATCCTCCGTGCTGGGCTTCGTCGGCACCAAGCACACCAGTGCGGTCTTCGTGGACGGCTTGAGCAGGAACTGGCCCTTCAGGTCTGCATCGGCATCGTGGATAACCGCGAGCTTGAGCTTCTGGGTCGGGAACGACAGCGCTAGCGACTTCATCATTGGCGGTGTGGAACTCTTGGCTGTGAAGAGTAGAACTGGCAGCGAGTGGGTCTCGAGTGCCTGGGAAATGAAGCCATTGAGCTCCATCGAGGATTCGACGGTAACAGACGCGTCTGGAAGCGACTCCATCGCTGCTTCCGCTGCCTCATCAATCGTTGCAAACGCCTGGGACAAGATATCGCCGCGCTTCAAGCCATGGAGACCCGAGAGCTCCAGCGGGAACACGCGAACCCCAGGTCCGCCGTAGCGTTCGCACAGCTCCGCCTCCCGTTCACAGCTCACAGCGCCTAGAGCGATCATGCCAGACTTGCGCTGCAGCTCCTTGAACGTCTTTTTCCAGGCGTCTTCCAAGGTAGCAGCTTCCTGTTCCGCGTCCATGAACTCGATGATCCAAGCCACGTCGGAGGCCAGGACTTCTTCCTTGAAGTCGCTCTCGGAGAGGAAGCGCACGGATGACGAGCCCTTTGTGCTCGCCTTGCTGCTCTTGGTCTTCGAGTCGGCGTTGTGCCCTTCTTGTTGTATCACGAAAGGCTCCACGAAGCCCTTCAACTCCTTGTACGTCTTCATGCTCTCCGATTCCAGCGCCACGTGCTCCGTCATCGATTGCAGCACTAGCAGCGCTGGAACCTCACTAATCTGCAGCGCATCCATGACTTCGGCCACGCCGGGCTCGTCCTTGTTGATGAACGCGAACGTGAGCCCTTGGTCGTGGAATTCCGCCGAGAGTGCGTGAAACAAATGCGACGCGTGCTGCTGTTTGGACAGCAGCAGAACTACGCCACCAGCGCCAGCGCCTTCGTGATGTGTGTGTTCATCCACGAACCTGCCCACGCTTTCCAGCGATGCATCTGTGCCCGAGAGTTCTTGTACAAACTCGGTCGGAATACCCTCCTTGAGCGTGCGCTTGAGCTTTCGCGGACGTTCCAGCAGAGCCACGTCCGCTACCACCGCGTCTCGGTACTGCTTACCCGTGTACGGGTTCTCCTTGGGCGGATCCGTGTAGATAACCAGCGCTGGAAGAGCAGGCAGGTTCCACTTGGTGGCCAGCGAGCCCTTGCGATGCGGCGCAATATCCACGACCGCAAAGGACGCCAAGCCGTCCAGCTCTTCCTCCAGATCGTGCAGCGCCGGGTACGCTGTCATTGCCATCTCCACGAACCGGTGCGGGTCTTCTTCTTCATCGGCATTGCTCGCGTCTTCTGTAGGCTCCTGTGTAGCCAGCACCAGCAGCGCGTACACCTTGGAGGAGCTCTCGATTGCGGTCACCTCTTCGAGAGTTGTCACGGCGTCTAGCGCCACCACGCCATCGTGGAGCCACGACACGCAGCAGCACAGACACACAGCACCCAGCAGCGAGCGAAGCCCGCGTACCGCCATCTCAAGCTCGTCTCGGGGCACTCTAGCTCGCAATGCGCTCTTGCCTCGAGCAGGCGTCGCCACGTGGAAAGATTTGCTTTAGTGGTCGTTGATTCGCTTCTCGAGCCTTCAAGCCGCGGCAAGTTCGTAGGAAAATCTTTGGACAAAATAAAGTTTAGTGGTTTTGGTAATTATCGAGAACCTGGTACACTAGGAAATTGTATGTGTTCAGGTAAGTACGAAGCTGTAGTTTTCTGGAGACTTGCAGTGGAGGTCGGCCACCAGCTCCATGATGACCAAGCGTGGCGAATGTGTCTGTGCATGGGGAACTAACCAGCTAGAGCCGCTACAGCGCTCTGCATTGGATGAAGATGCCATTGGTTTCCTGCGCATGGCGTGCTGGAAGAAATAATACTGCGCCATGTATTGCGACCAGCTACCGCGTGCGCAAGACGATCGTGCAAAGGAGCACGTCTCCTTCCCACTTGCAGTGATCGCACCAGCGAAATGCTCGCTCGTATGCATCGCCCACTTCCCGTCTATTGAGTGAGTTACACCCCGTCGTAGCTGCTGGCCGTCCCGAGTTCCTTCCTCCCGCTTACTCCTCGTGAAAGCGCCAGTCCCGCTTGAGCACACCGTTGATGCGCTTCTCCTTCGGGTCCGTCTTGCCTGGGAGCACGCGTAGAGCACACACCACCGCATCGCGTCGTCAGCAGACCGCCACACACACCGATGCACACGCTACAGCACGTCTCCGCCACAACAAGCCAAGCGAACGTACCGCGGAAGGTGAACTTGCCGTAGACCTTGCCGTGCTTGAGGTCCGGCGACGGGCGGATGCGCGTGACCTCCCAGTAGCAGGGCTCCTGGAACTTGGACCAGATGCCGCGCGTCACGCGCTTGCCCAGGCCGTAGTCGCGCGTGGGGCACAGCACCTGGAAGGCATTCTTGAGGCTCTTGGTCACGCCCGCCATCTTCGTCTGCTTTGCGCTCTCCACCAAAGTCCGGATGGCGCCCACCTGGGTTTCTCTGGCCCGCAGGCGCGGGAGCGGCAAATGTCGATTTCTCACCAATCACAGAACGTTCATCCGGGAGTGTATTTAGTTTGCACCAATAGAAAGTAGGAGCAACTACTTTCAAGCGATCGGATTGGACGAAAAGGCGAGCCGAGCAGCTCCGACCTTGGAAGGGACGCCGATCGGATCAAAGCTTGGAACCCGCCAGCTTGAACTTGCGGAAGAACTTGACCATGGGCGCCAGCATCTCGTCGTGGTGCGGGAGCTCCTACGGCCGCAGCGGCAAGGCAAGAAGGCGCGTTAGTACAAGGCACGCGACAATAGATACCCTGGCGCGGCCAGTCGCTGGTACCTTCATGCGCTTGAGCCAGGCGGCGCACTTGGGGAAGTCTTTGTCCACGTTGGTCAGCAGCCCCATGACCTCGAGCTGCACCACTTCGTTGTAGCAAGAGAGGTCCACGACCGTGGGCTTCGTGGCACTCACGAGATAGAGGTTGCCGTGGCGTAGCCAGAACTCGAGGATGCGCAGGATGTTCGCGATGGTCTTGTGCTTGTTGCGCAGCTCGGCCTCGATGCTGGCGTTGCCGCGCCCGAGGTTCACCATGAGCTGGTTGAAGAACACCTTGGAACTCTGGCGCGTGTTGTGGTGGTGCCAGTTCATGTACTCGTGGATCTACAGCGCAGGTGAGCGTTAGAAGGGGGAACAAGCAGAAGGGGGCACACACTCCACGTACACGAGCGCGGATCTTGGGGTCCTTCGGGCACCACTGCTCCCAGCCGTGCTTATCCGCGAGGTAGATCATGATGGCATGGCTGTCGGTAGGACAGCGTACAAAAGAGATAAGGCACCCAAAGAACGATCAGGTCGTGGCTCTTGACGGAACAACGCGCTTTAAACCACACGCAGCTCGGCAAAGCGGACCTCTCCGTGAGCACAAAGTCGCCATCCTTGAGCACCGGGATCTTGCCGATGGGGCTCATACGCAGGAACTCCTCCGTGCGCGACTCGCCCTTGCCCGAGTCCGTGTACTTGTATTGGATCGGGTAGTTGTTGGCCTTGCATAGCCAGTGGACTGTGCAGTTCGTCATGTAGCGAGTCGCACACGCATACAAGTGAGATGGAGGCGCTGGTAGACTCACGCGCACAGGGGAGGGACGCGCGACGACGCACCGGCGCGTGAAGGTTGGCTGATGGCGCTCGCATACAGCTCTTCAGTCATGGTGGCCGGTACAGAGAGCACAGGGGCAGGCAGGCACGTGGGCGCTGGGACGCAGGTTCCGCTTTGAGCTCTTCGTGTTGGCGGTCTGTTGATGCATCCAATTTGAAGTCAGTCTCTGACCTGCCTGGAGTCGCTCTCGCTGTCCTCTAATGATCGCGTCTGTTTGTCAGTGATATAATGAAGTTAAAGTGCACACATTTCCACTAAAACGATCATGCTCTTTAACCGCTATTCGTGTGGCTCACATGTGTTTAGGGGCTGAATGTCCACTTGTATTGCGTTTGCCACCTTATTTTGGGCTTCAACTCTTCACTGACGCCGATTTCCAAAAGCCGCATGGAAGCAAGAAGATGGAGAGCTCCTCGCGCGAACTGCGAGCACCTCGTGCGCTTCCAGCGAACGCCTACAACCCCCATGCCACCAACCACCTCCTGCTTTTTCTCCGTCTCCGTCATCTGCACCCGTCCGCGAGCAGTGCACCGCTCTGTGGGCTGCAAACGTGACGAACCCCCGCTCCAAAGCCGCTCCAGATTGTGCGACGCGCGCACTTGAGCACTTGAGCATTTGCGAGGAGATGGCATCCACGCGGGTGTGGAAGGCAAGTGCCGTCATGCGAGAAGCGCAGAGCGGTTGCCTTCATGGCCCGTCTTCCCTATTAATAGGCAGGTGCTGGCATCCGCACACACGCGGTGGCGCGCATGCGTCCGTGGAGTTGGCGACTGCACACACAACGGGGTCCGTTTCGCCCTGGAGCGCGCATTTGCTCGCCAATAAATAGCTCCAGCGTTCTGCCACAGCCCATGGCGGCCACCAGGTCACCTTTTCAACTTTCCACGTGGGAACGGCCAGTTTGTAGTACCAAGCCAGGTAGCAGCGCCTAACGAGCCCAGCCCGCGCGTGCTGAGCCCTCGCCATTTGATCGCAGTGACTCGGCGCCTTGCGCTTACCGCTGCGGCGGAGAGATAAACCGACTGCCGCGGGGCCCTCGCTCTGTGGCCCCTCCTCGGTGGCACTGGCGGCCTCGCGCACGTCCCGGAAGCTCCTGTCCTTCTCGTCCTCCCTGCCGTCGCTCACAGGGACGTCCACGTCGTCCCCCAAGGCGCGAGCGGCCACGCGAGACGCCAAGGACGTCGACGCGGACGCCGACCGCGTGCAGCGCTTCTCCGAGTGCTCGTACGGCGAGGGCGACGACGTCGCAGCCAGCTTGCAGGGCGCTCAGCCGTCAAGGTTCTCGGTCATCTTCCGCGGCGGCAAGCACAAGCAGAAGCAGCACGCGCCGCCCAAGCAGCAGGCAGTGCGCGTGACAGCCACGACGCGCGCGGCGAAGATAAGCGGGAGGGAGGACGGGCGCTCGGCGCCAGCCGGCGGCGCACTGCAGACCGTGGCGTCGCTCTTCCTAGGCGTGTCCCCCGACCCGGCCAGGCCGAAGCATGACGCGGCTGTGGACGGGACGGGGGTCAGCAACATGCCGTCGCGCTCCACCTTTTTTGGGGGCAACACGTCGGCCGGCCACGGTTCGGAGGCCATCCACGCGACGCTGAACCAGGAGCGCACGAACCAGCGCGTGTCGCGCATCTATCCGCTCACGGACTCGGTGTACGTGGCGCAGACCAAGAAGACGCCCGTGGAGGTCAAGTTCCACACCGTGACGAGCACCTTCGTGAACGAGCCGCGGCTCGAGAAGCTCTACCAGGTGACGTTCGCGCGCGAGAACTCTCCGCGGTCGTCCTACATTGCGCTCATCTTCTTCGTCATGTACCTGCTCTTCACGGGCTCGAACCTCACGAACCTCTTCTCCTCGGACGTGGAGATCCGCGCGCAGAGCTTGAATTACTTCTTGCTCGTCTTCAGCCCCATCCTGCCCATCCCGTTGCTGCTCTACGTGAGTCGACGCCGCGCCTACGAGGTGCAGTTCCAGCGCTTCTACACGCTCATCTTGATCTGCTGGAGCTTCTCGCTGCTCAGCGGCGGCATGTTCTCTATGCTCACCGAATGGTACAGCTACGTGGCCAAGGACATGGACATCATTATGGAGGAGCTCGAGATGACGGACGACCACAACGACCACATCTATTATGTCAACTCGACCGCGCGCTCCGACTGGCTGTTCAAGGCGCTCGTGGGCACCCGCTCGCAAGTTCTACAGACATACACCAAGGAGATCTTGCTGCCAGCCGGCACCATGAACATCAACCTCCTGCGTGTCATCATGATCTTCGTCTTCGTGCCCTTGCTCCGCATCGACACGCTGCACTTTGGCATCGTGGGTGCACTCACGTGCGTGTCCTACATGGTACTCACGATCGTGTACTACCCCGTGACGGACTCGGGGCCGTTCATCCAGAACCGCATCCTGGTCTTCTGCTTCCCGCTGCTCTTTGCGCTCGTGATGCTGCTGCGCAACCGCGACGTGGACCGCGTGGTGCGGCAGGACTTCCTGCACGTCTGGGCCGTGGAGCTCGAGGCCGAGAAGGCCACGCGCGAGAAGAACCTCATCGCCGAGGAGAACCGCACGCTCAAGAAGGAGCTCGCGCAGCGCGACGGCGACTTCAACCTGGACCTCACCTCGCCGCTGCACGCGCTGCTGGCCGAGCTCAAATCCTTCCTGGACAACATGGACATGACGGAGGAGGACACGCAGCGCGGCATGGCCATCGTGCGCAGCCTCGCCAGGCTGGACCAGAACCTCTTCATGCCCGACATCAGCGCGCAGATGAAGTCGGAGAAAGAGGTGGACGCCGACACCAAGAACTGGGCGCTCTCGGTGCTGGCGCGCAAGGACTACACGGGCACGACGCGCACGGGCGGGCCCTTGTCGCACAGCTCGCATTCCAACTCCAACAGCGACCACACGCGTCGGAGCTACAAGAACGGCCTGGGGACGAGCAGTGTGGGAAGCAACCCGGGCAAGGTGGCGGCGGTCATCACCCCACTGCCAGCCATGCCCGCGTGGGAAGACCAGATAATGTCGCTCGTCAAGACGCGCATTCGACAGGATGGCTGGAGCTTGGACACGCTCGAGCTCGCGGAACTCACGGGCAACCGACCGCTCATGTACGTCACGGCGGCCATGTTCGAGATCCACGAGCTGCACGAGGAGTTCCGCATCGACCGCGTCGTGCTGCGCAACTTCTTGTACCTGCTAGACGACGGCTACGTGGCCAATCCCTACCACAACAGCAGCCACGCCGCTGACGTGGTCAACTCGGTCAACTACCTCATCACGGTGCTGGCCGACGGGCAGATCCGCGACACACTCACGAACCTTGAGTTCTACGCGGCGCTCGTGGCCGCGGCGGTCCACGACTTCCGCCACCCGGGCAAGTCCAACAATTACCTCATCAAGGCCAAGCACGACCTGGCCATCCAGTACAACGACCGCAGCATCCTCGAGAGCATGCACCTGGCCGAGACCTTCTTCATCATGCGCGACCCGCTCTGCGATATCTTCGGCCGCATGAAGGACAAGCCGTACCGCGAGATCCGCAAGGCCATCATCGAGATGGTGCTCAGCACGGACCTCTCCATGCACCTGCAGCTCGTGGGGAACCTCAAGGCGCTCTTGTTGCAGGAGAACACCACGGCAGCAGCGACCAACACCAGCAGCAGCAACGGCGGACTGGGCGCAGCCGTGGACGCGGCTAAGGCGGCCACCAAGGCCGTCACGGATCCCATGATGATCATGAAGGTCGTGATCAAGTGCGCCGACATTGGCCACGCTGCCAAGCAGCGCAAGCTGCACGTTATCTGGTCGGCGCTCATCATCGAGGAGTTCTTCCTCCAGGGCGACAGCGAGCGGGTCAGCAACTCGGATATCTCGCCGTTCATGGATCGCCACTCGGAGAACAGCGCCAAGGTGCTGCTCTCGCCTCACCTTCTCTTGCGTGGCCGTCTATCTGCTCCTCCACTCACAATTGGGCTTCATCTTGCTCTCTTCTTGTCTCGGTCTTGCGCTTCTTGTGCCTGTTGTGTGTGCGCGCTCTGTGGGGACAGAACCAAGTGGGCTTCTTCGAGTTCATCGTGCTGCCTTTCTACGAGACGGTCTCGCAGGTCATTTTCGCGCCGGACTTCGCGACGATCCACGGCATCGCCAAACAGAACTACACCTTGTGGAAGGAGGCGGACCGCAGGCAGCTTTCCTCCATCGTAGCCATCAAGACCGAAGTGTTCCTGAATGACAAAGTCCAAGTCCCCGCATAGGTCCGCACGGTAGCTAGGTCGATTCCCCCTTCTCCACACCAATTCACTTCCGCTTTCTTCCTTACCTCGCACTCTCCTCCCCGCTAGCTGCTGCAATAAGGCACTGGGAAGCAAGTGTGAGAAATTAATGCAGAAAATGTAGAGGCATTTTCCCCCGCCACGCATTGGCCATGTATTCCAAGGTTACCTCCGCTTGCTGTCGAAGTCTGGAGGCGCCCGCAGTCGCGATGGCCACGGGCCAGACACAGACTCATGTACAGCGCGCGACCTACTGGACGAAAGCCTTGGCGAGGGCCAGTGCCTCGTCGGCCTTCTCAACGGTCTTGGCCTGGCCCGTGGCGCTCAGCGCGCTCTTGCCGCCGCCCTTGCCCTTCATGACGGACATGGCGTGGTTCACCCACTTCCGCGCGTCCAGCTGCTTGGCGTCCGCGTGCTCCTGGCTCACCTGCGTGAAGGCCGCAGTCTTCTTGGCGTCCTCGTCGATGCTGATGATCATGAAGCTGCCCGTGGGCAGGATCTGCGTCATGGCCTCCAGCATCTCGCGGCCCAGCTTCGAGTCCGTGCCCACGTCGAACTTGACCACCACAGTGTCCTGGCCAGACTCCTTGGCCGCATTGGCCGCAGCGGTGGCATCGTGCACG
Organism: Halophytophthora polymorphica; assembly: GCA_023338205.1. Lineage (NCBI taxonomy): Eukaryota > Oomycota > Peronosporomycetes > Peronosporales > Peronosporaceae > Halophytophthora > Halophytophthora polymorphica. The sequence goes on from JAADYJ010000307.1 coordinate 10,502, forward strand.
CCGTTGGCCGCGCGCGCGGCCGCCGCCTCCTTCTTGATCTTCTTGACGCGCGTGACCAGAGCGTCCACCTGCTTGCGCAGCTGGTCCTTGGTCGGCAGCGAGATGAGCGCCGTGTCCAGCACCGGCTTAAAGGCCGAGACGCTCTCCACGAACTCGTTACCCGCCAGCTTCTCGATGGCATCCAGTTCCGCCTGCAGCTTGGCGCCACGCGCCTCGGCCTCCTCGGCCAGCTCACGCGTGTAGGCCGACACGCGGCGGATGCCCTTGGCAATGGCGCCCTCCTCGTACAGCACGAACTTCTTGGCCTCCTTGGTGTTCTTGACGTGCGTACCGCCGCAGAACTCCACCGAGTAGTTGCTCCAGGTGCTCTTCTCCGGGTCCGCCAGCATGGGCGCAATGGGCTGGCCGATGGACACCACGCGCACAAAGTCCGGGTATGTCTCACCGAACACGGCACGCAGGCCCTGGATGCGTTTGGCCTCCGCCTGCGCCGAGTTCTGCGTGTACACCTCCAACTCCTGCTTGATGAGGTCGTCGCAAATGGCTTCCACCTCAGCCATCTGGCTCGCCTTGAGCGCCTTGCTGGTCGTAAAGTCGAACCGCAGGCGCGACTCGTCCACCAGCGAGCCGCGCTGGTCCACGGTCGTGCCCAGCACCTTGCGCAGCGCAAAGTTGAGCACGTGCGTCATGGTGTGGTTCGGCGCCACCTTGCGGCGGCGCTCGTAGTCCACCTGGCATTCCACCGAGTCGCCCACCTTAATGGCACCCGAGGCAATGGGGCCCATGTGCAACACGTAGCCGGCGTACGACTCCACGGCATCCACGTTCAGCCTGAAGTCGCCGGCGGTCAGCACACCCGTGTCGTAGATCTGGCCACCGGCCTGCGCGTAGAAGCCCGTCTTGTCCAGCACCACACCGACACGCTCAAAGTCGCCGGCCTTGACCTCGTCCACAAAGTCCGAGCTGTGCTCCGTCGTCGTGAAGATGGCCATGATCTTGGCCGACGTCGTCACGTCCCAATCGTACTTGGCCGAGTCGTCCGTCGTGGCAATGTGCTTGCCAGCCAGCGTGCTCGTCTCGCGGGCCTCCAGCACCAGAGGCCGCGCACCGCTGCTGCCGCCCTTCTTGCGGTCCATCTTGGAGCGCTCTACCTGCAGTTTCATCTGCTCCTCGAAGCCCTTGACGTCCACCGTCATGCCTTCCTCCTCGGCCATGATCTCCGTCAGGTCAATGGGGAAGCCCATCGAGTCGTAGAGGAAGAAGGCATCCACGCCAGGCACCACCAGCGCCTTGTCTGAGCCCTTGTTAGCCTCGCGGATGCCCTGCGCGATCTTCTTGAAGCGCTCGATGCCCTTGTTCAGCGTGCGGCCGAAGGACTTCTCCTCGTCCAGGATAATCTCCTCCACTTCCTTCTGCTTCACCTTGAGCTCTGGGAAGGCCGGGCTCAGCATGTCCACCACCACGGGCACGAGTTCCGTGAGGAAGCCGCTGGGCGCGTTCAGGAACTGCTGGCCGTAGCGCACGGCACGGCGGAGGATACGGCGCAGCACGTAGCCGCGGCCGTCGTTGCTGGGTACGGCACCGTCCGTGATGGCGAACGTGAGCGTGCGGATGTGGTCAGCCACCACGCGGTAGGCCATGTCGCGCTTCTCCGGGTCCTCGTCGCCCAGCTTGCCCGTGTAGGTCGGCGCCTTGGTGGACTTCTGGATGGCCGCAAAGAGCGGCGTGAACACATCCGTGTCGTAGTTGGAGTCCTTGCCCTGCAGGATGGAGGCCAGGCGCTCAAAGCCCATACCTGTGTCCACGTGCTTGTTGGGCAGCGGCACCAGCTTGCCGTCCTGCTCACGGTTGAACTGGATGAACACGTTGTTCCAGATCTCAATCACGTCCGGCACGTCGGCGTTCACGAGCGCGGCAGCGTCCCGGTTGCCAATGCGGTCGTAGTGGATTTCCGTGCACGGGCCGCACGGGCCCACGTCGCCCATTTCCCAGAAGTTGTCCTTGCAGCCAAAAGGCAGCACGCGCTCCGCCGGGAGGTACTGCAGCCAGATTTCACGCGTCTCCTCGTCCGAAGGCAGGCCCTGCGCGTCGTCGCCACCAAAGTACGTGGCGTAGAGGCGGCTGGGGTCGATGCCGTAGACCTCCGTGAGCAGCTGGTAGCTCATGCCCACGACCTCCTTTTTGAAGTAGTCACCGAAGCTCCAGTTGCCCAGCATCTCGAAGAACGTGTGGTGGTACACGTCCTTGCCCACGTCGTCCAGGTCGTTGTGCTTGCCGCCGGCGCGGATGCACTTTTGCGAGTTCACAGCGCGCTTGAGCTTGGCCATGGGGTGCGCCGGATCCACCTGGCCCATGAAAATGGGCTTGTACTGGTTCATGCCGGCGTTGATGAACAGCAGCGTCGGGTCGTCCAGCGGCACCACGGGGCACGACTTGTAGAACGTGTGCGGGTACGTCGCGTGCTGCTGGAAAAAGTCCATGAACGTCTGCCGGATGCGCGACGCCGGCCAGTTCTCCACCGAGAAGCCCGCCTCCTCCTGGGTCGACAGCGCGCCCACCTGGCTCTGCAGCTGCTCCACGCTCATGCTGCTTGGCTCGCCTCCGCTTGCTCTCGCTTCTGCCGTTCTTCCCCCGCTGCAAGTGGCGCGAGGATTGGGAAATGCGCGCTTTGCCTTGGCCACCCGAAGAAAAGGGCGGGGCGGGGCGCGGGATCCAACCAATCAGAGACAACTGCACAAGATTCACCCGCGCGGATTGGAGGAAAAGCCCCGCCACGAGAACTTGACGAGAACCGGATCTGATTGGTCGAGACGAGGAGGGGCAGATCGGTATTCAACCGGTATACACCAAGGAAGTACCGGTATTAGCTGCCATTTTGCTTGAACGACACCGGCGGGAAGGAAGCGGTGTCGGAAGATGGCGGACCGGCTGCAGCAGGAGCTGGCGGCGTTCCCGGGCCTGGCGCAACTGGTGGGCGGCGCTTGGCTGGTTCCAAGTACGAAGAGGAACTTTTTCGCTCAATTTTACGTCGTATGTGTGCGTGTACGTCTCTCTGTGTGCACTGCGGCGCGTTGCAGTCTGCGGCGCAATTGCGCGACTTGAGCTGGAGGACGAAGGAGCTCGTCTTCCTCACGCTGTTCCAAGAGGTGCGGCTGCCGTTGCAGCAGCGTAACTGGACAGCAGGTGCAGCCCTGTGGGACTGCATCCGTGTGTGTTCTTACGTCTGGTGCTACGTCTGCTGCCGCAGCAAGTGTCGTCGGGACCCGTGGTGGCTGAGCTGCAAGCCAAGAGTAGCCACCGCAAGCAGGAGCGCAAGACCGACAGGCTTCTGGACAATATGTGCGACGCGTTTGTACTGTGGATGCGACTTTTGCTCACTGGCAACGCGTCTTGCGGCCCTTGTTAACGATACGCGGCGTTGTGTACTTGTTTGCTTGGCGGTTCGATCGCAGGGATCGCGACGCGATACGTAAGAAGGAAGAGAGCTTCCGCGCCGACTTCATGCAGTCTGCAGCCACGGAACTCGCGGTGCGTTGTACGCAGCGAACGAAACTGTCCACTGCCTTGCGATGCGGATCGCAACCCACTACCTTTTCGCTTATGTTTCATGCGTATTTGACTGTGCAACCTCGTTCTGCTGCGACTCGGTCCTACAACTACAGCGACTCGGAGCGCCGGCCCTGATCTCGTGGCAGAAGCTGGTCTTCGACAAGGATTGCTGCGTACAGGCCTTTCGTCTGCTTCTCACCCGCATCAAGTCCTCGCGACGCAGCGGAACCAGGAGCAACAACGTTCACACCAACAGTTCATCGCTACTCGCGGCGCGATATGCTGCCAGTGGAGACACACGCAAGCGGGAGCCTATTCGTCATTGCAGCAACAACTCACAAGATGCAAAGGATCGTTACGACGACAGCGTCGCCGACTACAGCAATGGCGGGGTGCTGGACGAGTCGGAGGAAAGTACGCGCTTCCCGCCGCTGCGCCTGACACGAGGCTCACTTCGCCGTGTATCCGCCGTGAAGAACAAGGTCTCGGTAGTCAAGTCTGGCAGTAGCGACGCTGGACAGGACTGGAACTTTGACACGTCAGTGGACTCTCCACTCGATGAGTACGGCAGCGATGACGGCGAAGAACGTCGATCAAGCACGCCCACGAACCGGGTCAAGAGTGTTGCTACTCGTAGAGCGGTCGGCGGTCGTCCAGGCGCCACTGGGATCGCGATCGAGCGATCGATAACCGACAAAGCGCCTTCATTTTTTGCGTCAAAGTTCAAGAGAGACCAGCTACAGAGTCTCCAGCATGATAAAGCGGTTTTGGAGGACGAGAACGCCAAACTCCGCGAGGAAGTCGCGCACTTGGAGGCGCTGAACACGGCGCTACAGAACGACAGCACTAGAAACAACGTGCTGCACGAGGACCTGTCCGAGGCAGTGGACTTGGACTCTCGGCGGATGCGACTGCTGCAAGCACAGAACCTGCAGCTCCAACGGCAGCTCAGTCTGCTACAAGACGCGATGCTGGCTCGAGAGAGCGTCGAAACGGGACTAATGGCCGCACTGCAGCACTGGCGCGACGTGATCGACGCTGGAAGACATGAAGCCCAAGCCGCTGGCGCTGATCAGCACGCGACTGTCGCACCAGAAGAAGGCGAGACGGGGAAACCCATCAAGTGGATGTTGGCCGTCCCAGACAAGCTCTTGAGAGAGCTTAAGCGGGCGGAACAGCAGATCCAAGGCGCCACCACCGCCACGAACCGCTGTTACGAGACGAAGCTTCGCGTGAGCGCGTTATCAAGGTCGTTCCTGCGCAACCCCGATGCGTGCCTCAAGGTAAACGACGTCCACAGTGGCACATTCTCGAGCTTGGGGCATTTGAACCTCGACAGAGTGAAATCTCTCGAGGACTCGCTTGCTGACGTTGCAAGGGGGTTGAACCGCTTGAGCGCATGCGCATTGCTGAGTTCTTCACCAACCTTAAATGCTTCTCCAACCGCCGAATCGATGACCTCCGAAGTCTACCGGTTGGCAAGAAGTGTGAGAGAGTTGACACTAGAGGTGGGCGCCTTTGGGGCCGTCGTCGCGACGCCAGCAGCCATTGTGTCTACAAAACAACGTGCAAATCACGTCGCGATTCGAGATGAAAGGATCACCGCGATGGACGTCATGAAGGCGTTGTCGCCGTCGTCTGGCGCGGCGAGGGGAGCCAAGGAGCGCGAGAAGCAGGCCAAGGTGATGCTAAAGAAGCTTCATGCCAATCACACAGCAATGGAGAACGATGCCGAAGCCAGCCAGCGAGAGGCAGCGTACTGGCGGACGGCGTGGCAGACACAAGACGATATCCTACGCCGATTGGCCAAGCAAGTGCGTCGTCTCGGCCAGCAAAAGCTCGAGTGGTGTCGGGACAACCTCGTGAAGCCCATGGGCGACATGGCAGAAGTGTTTGCATCCTTCCAGCGTGCGTACGACGAGAACACCACCCGCCTGAACCCGTATCTACCTCTGCTGATGGAGACACTGCGCACGGCGCAGCCAGCTCTGATGGAGGCATTGCGGCAGTGGCGAACGTATTCAAGCGGCGTCCAGACGCAACTGGACGAGCTTTTCGATGACTACGAGGCCAATCGCCACGTACTCCTGGCCTCCTCCTCCAGTGCTGCTGCGACTCGACAAGCTTCGCCAGTTCCCAATCCGCTGTCCCCACAAAGTGACGCCATTCTCCCTAGTGTCAGCGAACAAGTGCCGCTACGTTAGCCTTCCGCTTTGATGCTGTGGCACAGTTAAGCCAATCTCACGCCTGGCTCACGGGTTGCTGCGTTGTCACCATCGCAGCGACGTGGTCGATGGCGTCGCGCTGGTGGTTCTGGAGCTCTTGGTACTCCCACCGCTCCACTTCTTCGAGAAACGGGTCCTGGATCTGCTGATCGATTTCATGGATCCCCAAGAGCGCCTCGATCACCGCCGCGCCGCAGAACGGCACGTACGTCTCGGAGTAGCCACCTTCGTGCGCGAAGACGATGCGGCCGCCGCACAGTCGCTGTGCGGCCGCAATCAGCTGCTGCGCCATGAACCGGAACACGCTGCTGCTCAGGATCATGGCCGCGAGTGGATCCGCATACGACGCGTCAAAGCCCGAGGACACCATGATAAAGTCCGGGTCGAAGGCGTCCAGCGCTGGCACCACGACGCGCTGGAAGGCGTACTCGTACGCGCCAGAACCCGAGCCAGGCGGCAGCGGCACGTTAATTGTGAAGCCTCGTCCTGCTCCAGCACCTCTCTCGTCCGCAGCCCCGCTGTGGGCTGGGTAGTTATTGGCCTGATGCAGCGAGACGAAGAGTACGCGGTCGTCCTTGTAGAACGCTTCTTGCGTGCCATTCCCATGGTGCACGTCAAAGTCCACGATGGCCACGCGCTTGACGCGGGTGGGATACGCCCCCAGTAGGTGCTGCGTCGTAATGGCCACGTTGTTGAGCAGACAGAAGCCCATGCCGCGGTCTGCGGTTGCGTGGTGGCCCGGCGGCCGCGTGAGTGCGTAGGCCGAATCCACGCGACCGGCCATGACGGCGTCCGCCGCCTCCAGCACGCCGCCGACCGAGAGCCGCGCAATGTCCAGGCCAAACTGCGAGAAAGGCGCCTCCTCCCCGGCGTTGCCGCCTTCTTCCCGCATGGAAATGCGCGCCAATTCATCGAGATAGCGCGGCGTGTGCACTCGTAGGAGCTGGGCGTCCGTTGCAGCGCGCGGCGTGAGCGGCTGGAGCTGGGCCAGCAGCCCGGACACGGCCAGCAGCGAGTGCAGGCGGCGTTTGGTCTCGGGCGCCTCCCAGTGGCGGTACGGCTGCAGCAGCGGCGAGCCCTGGACGGCCCACGGCCGGTGCCACATGTAGCGCTCGTCGAAGACGTAGCCCACCGTCATTTACTTTGGTTTTGTGAGTCAAAAAGCCGAAATGGCTTCACTTGAAGATCTGATCGGTTTTCACGGGGAGAAGATCGGTTTAGACGGGGGAAAGAGGCACTGGACCGCGTGTATCAGTACATTGCCTTGTGGGCTCCTGTGATTGGAGGATAGAGCCCGACCTCCGAGCTCAAGCGGTTGGCTGGCCATTCCATTCCGAGTATGATTGGCAGCATGCTGTCGATGAGGTCCACGATGCGGCGCAGCTCGCGGCGGCTCCTGACGCGCGGCGCAGGGCCGGCGCCCGCCGCTACGAGTCAGTATGGCGCCGCTGCATTGGCTGCGCGGTCGTGGCTGCCGTCGGAGCGGTCTGTGGAGGCGGCGGCGCTGCACACTTGCTCGCAATGCAATGCTCCCAAGGCGACGCCATCCTGCGCTGCCGCCACCGGAGGCGTCGAGGCGGCGCCGCTGACCGTGGAGCAGATCCTGAACCACGTGGAGCTCATGGAGAAGTGGACGTGCAGCGGCTGCGGCATTGAGCTGCAGCATGAGGAGCCCAAGCATGTGGGCTACTTCCCCAAGCAGCTGCTGAGCAACGTGCGCGAGATGAAGGAGCTCAAGCGCCTGCGCTGCGAGCGCTGCTTCCAGATGACGCAGTACGGCAAGATCTCGGACACGAAAATGCCCTACCAGGAGTACGAGAAGCGCGTCATGGAGCTGCGCAGCAAGGACATGCTCATGATCCAGCTCGTGGACATCTTGGACATTTCGGGCAGTCTGCTGCCCAAGGCGCGCCACGTCTTCGGTAAGAAGCCCGTTATGCTCGTGGTCAACAAGGGCGACCTCATGCCCACCAAGTCGGGCATCCGCCGGCTCATGCGGCGTATCAAGGCCGAAGCAAAGTACGTTCGCGCCTCGTTCCCGTTGCTAGACGCCGTTTTGCATCGCAGTGAGGGCGAGACTAAGCGTGTGCGTGTGCGTGTGCATTTTCTCCTCCTTTCTGTGGTGATACATTACAGGGAGGCCGGCATCGACAACATCCTCGCCATCTACCTCATCAGCGCCATGAAGGGCATCGGTATGAAGGAGATCGTGGAGGACGTGCACAAGTACCGCAAGGGCCGCGACATCTGCGTGGTAGGCGCGGCCAACGTGGGCAAGTCCACCTTCCTCAACTCCTTCCTCAACTTCCTCGTCGAGCGCAAGTGGCAGCACAACCACCGCAAGTACATGAAGATGGACGAGGTGACGCTCGACGAGCTGCAGGACGACGCGTCGGCCGCTCTGCTCAACATCGACGACGACCTGTTGGCAGAAGCCAAGAAGGACCAAGAGGCGAGAGCCGCCGCCGCTGCCCCCAATGCTGACGGTAGCACCAGCGTCGTCACGCCCGACGGTGAGCTGTACGTGGCTCCGGAGGAAGACCCGGAGATGGTGGAGATGAGCAATGAGGAAGACCGCGAAATGACCACGTCGCCGCTGCCCGGCACCACGCTGGCGGTGCAGCATCTGCCAGTCATGGTGCGCAACGAGGTGTTCAACGTGCTGGACACGCCCGGTCTCATCACGGACGCCAAGCGCCAGAAACTCGTGGAGGTGCTGGCGCTGGACGGCGCTGCCAAACTCAAGAACGTGTTCCCGACCAAGCAGCTGCCGGTAGGGACTTCGTGCTACCGATTCGCGTCGCTGCGCATGAACTTCCGACCCTCGTACTTGTCGTTCTGACTTCGTTGTGTGATCAGGTGACGACCTACCGCCTCAAGGCGGGACGCAGTCTTTTCCTGGGAGCGCTCGCTCGCTTCGACTACGAGACGCTGGGCAGCAAGGACAAGACGAACTACTTGCTGCTGTCGTGGTACGGCGTGCTGCCCGGCCACGTCACCAAGACGGAGAGTACGTAGCGAGCTTCTGTGACTTGAGAAGGCTTTGGCTGTCCACAATCTATTCACGCTGACGCGGTGTTGTTGGCGATGACACAGGAGCCGCGGACACGTTCATCAAGCACGCCGGAGGTATGCTGTCGCCTCCGCGTGGCCTAGACGCCATGAGCTTCACCGGGCCGCTGGTGCACTCTCAGAACGTGTACCTGAAGGACTACATCATGGCGGGCATCCTAACCAAGTCCAAACACTCCAAGAAGCCCAAGCGCACGACGGCCGTGGAGCTGGAGCTGCCGGGCTTCGGCTGGCTCTCGGTCACTGCTGTGGACCTGGACGGCACGGTGGCCGCGGAACAGACACTGAACGAGGGCAAGATCTCCGTGTCCACGTGCCGCGGGCTCTCGGTGGTGCCACGCCCGCCGCTCTTCCCGTTCGAGTTGTCGGACTCCAAGAGCGCCTCGTGGAAGAGCTAGACTCGCTGCGCAAGCCCGCATTGTCTTTGGGTTGGTACTGCACCGGGGACTGGAAGTCGTCGGTAGACCAGGCGTCACGCCGTTGATACAGCCCACGACGTTGCACTTCCATCCACGATCCATGACTTGAGTCGATGTTCCTCTGCGTCGAGTGAGTGCAGCCATAGTTGGCGACTTGCTGAGACCGGCCGTACGAACGAGTCGCCTGACTGCTCATACGTCAAGCGAATGCAGCTAGGCCTGCCTGGCACCGATGCAGGAAGCTCCGCGGACTGATCTCCATGCAGGAAAAGCCGCAAGACCCTTCGACGGACTCTCCCTGACACCAGCAGAAGCGTGACGAAGCCCGGAGAAAGGTCCGCCACGAGGATTTGATGGCGTATAGTGAACCCTTGGTGGGTATACACTTTCCGGATATACGTCCGGATAACGCGATACAAAACCTAAGTACACGTCCCCCCATGGCCGGGAATTCCGGAATTCCTGCCCATGGGGGGACGTGTACTTGGGTTTTGTAAGGTCCGGATGACACAAGCGTGTACCGGTTTTCTCACTAGATTACGCCAGCATCACTTACAATTTGCAAGTGATCTAGTCGTGCGTCAAAAGTATACATCTAGTAGCCAGCTCAATATCCGGCGAATACGCTATTTTTTTTTCTTTTTCGAGTTGATGCCTTGTCACCAAGACGCCGAAGTGAACTTGCTCGCCTGTCCTCCTGCCTCGCCCAAGCTGATGTCTGCTCGCCTTGCGTGGCCAACGGGGCAACGCTACGCACGTCCAGCCGCTGACAAGCCACGAAAAGGCGCTTGCGCCGGATCACATGGTGAGGTGAGTGACCTCGCTCCTCGGAGCTCAAGGGCTTCCCAACTTTCCCGGCTCTGCTCTCTGCTCAGCCATCCGTATGAGCATTGCATATCCCCTGTAACACAACGCAACTCGTTCCCTACTGCTCACACGAAGCGACACGACATTCGGCGCCGCGCTTGCATCCACCGAAAGCGCGCGACCATGGCCGGGTGGTCGTTCCAGTCTCCCTTTTCCAAGTTCTCGCGCAGATCCAGCAAAAGCTCTGCCAGCAACGCCTCCGCCTCGTCGTCCCCCCAAAAGCCCAGCATGCCGATCAAACTCTACGCCAACATGGTCAGCCAGCCCAGCCGCGCAGGTACGAGCGTCGCCAGCGGGTTGTCTCCAGTCTAGGATGGCTCGTTCTGTGACTGTGCTCACTCATTCGTGACTGTCGATCGCGTTGGTGCAGTGGCTTGGGCGCTGAAGGTCAAGGCCGCCGACTACGAGTTCGTGAACGTGGACTTTGGCGGAGAGCTCATCAAGTCGGACGAGTTCAAGGCGTGGAACCCCAACGGGCTCATGCCAGTGATCCGCGACGGCGACTTCTCTCTCTTCGAAGGGTACGTCTCTGGCATAGCAGCGCCTCCTGTGTGGACTCGAATAGCGGGCACTAACGTTCGGCGTGTGGGCTGTGGTTCTTCTTTGCGGGACAGCAACGCTATCCTGACGTACGTGGCCGACAAGTTTGGCTGGACGGACCTGTACCCGACGGACCTCAAGACCCGCGCCAAGGTGAACGAGTTCTTGCACTGGCATCACACCAACACGCGCCTCTTCACGCTGCAGATTGTGCGTCCGACCATGGGCAAGAAGATGGGAGGCGCCTCGGCCGCCGACCTGGCCTTCCTGGAGAACGCGGATGCGCTGGTGGCGAAGGAGATGACGCTGCTCGAGACTTTCCTGGACAACGACTACATCGCGCACACGGACGCCCCCACGGTGGCCGACTACGCCGCGTATTGCGAGATCGACCAGCTGGAGCTCATGGGCTATGACTTCTCCAAGTACGAGAAGGTGTCGGCCTGGATCGCGCGCATGAAGGTTCGTACGGGTTTCTGCTGCGTTGTGGTGGCCAAGTTGCCGTGCAGGTATGCTGACGACTGTGGTGTGCTTGGTGGTGTGTGCGCTTCCTGCAGACGATTGCGTTCCACGATGAGGTGCGCGAGGACCTGAAGAAGTTCCTGACCACTGTCGGTATGATTGCAGACGAGCCCAAGCCGTAGACGTAGCAGGCAGACAGCGAGCCGCTAGCAAAAGTAGCAACGGCAGCCGAAGCAGCAATGGCCAACATTCTTGTTCTATTCCGCCTGGATGAAGTCCTACCGCAGGACGAGGTAGGACACCTGAGCATGACGCAGCAACAGGTGCTCCGCGATTGGCATGGGCTCCATGCCTCGCAGAGACAAGCATGTACTGGACCAAGCGGGAGACTTCCCCTTCGTCCTCGGCTCTTAGGATGTAAACACCTCGTTGATGCAATCATAGTCGCAAAAGAAAGGCGGAGCGTGAGCACATCGCATGTCGCGCTCGGAATGACGTGGCGAGGCAGGCTGCGCGGCGAATCCAGCCCAGAAGCTTCCCGCTCAGTCCATCTTTTGCGCAGTAGACCTTAAGCAGCTCCAACCCCGATCACCATGGCCCTCAAAGTGTACGCCAACCTTATCAGCCAGCCGTGCCGCGCCGTGGTCTGGGCGCTCAAGGTCAAGGGCGCCGACTTCGAGATGGTGCCCATGAACCCGGGGAGCGCCGACTTCAAGTCGCCCGAGTTCCTCGCCGTCAACCCCAACGGCTTTGTGCCCGTGATCAAGGACGACGACTTCGTGCTGACCGAGGGGTGAGCTTACGGCCTTCGTGCTGCTTTACCCCCCCTGCTGTCTGTCTGTGGCACAACCCTGACCTCAATGCGTTGCGTTGCGTGTGCGTCTTCATTCGTGCAGCATGGCCATCTTGACGTACCTGGCCGACAAGTTCGAGTGGACGGACCTGTACCCGACGGACCTCAAGACGCGCGCCAAGGTGAACGAGTTCCTGCACTGGCATCACACCAACACGCGCCGCTTCACGCTCGACATTGTGCGCCCGGAGATCGGCAAGAAGCTGGGCGCTGCGACGCCCAAGGACCTGGATGCGCTCGAGGGCAAGGGCGCGCTCGTCGAGAAGGAGATGACACTGCTCGAGGCCTTCCTGGACAAGGACTACGTCGCGCACACGGACGCCCCCACGGTGGCCGACTACGCCGCGTACTGCGAGATCGACCAGCTGGAGTTCATGGGCTACGACTTCTCCAAGTACGAGAAGGTGTCGGCCTGGATCGCGCGCATGAAGAAGATCGCCCTCCACGACGAGGTGCGCGAGCCGCTCGGCGCCTTCCTGACGCAGTTTGGCATGAACGCCAAGGCCCCCAAGCCGTAAGGGAGCTATGCTCAACCAAGCTACGGCAAACTTCTGCATTCTTTTGCTCACGACTTACAGCAGCTAGAAGCCATCCTGCTTGCATAGCTAAGTGGACATGGCTGCCGTTAGCACCCTCAATAACAGTATTCTTGCCATAAAACCCATGGAAACGAAGACCAAGGCAGCTCGATGGTCGCTAGAGGCATGCGGGGAGTTCTGTGTAAGCCCCAACGCAGCCAGGTCTCACCCAGTATACATTAAGTGCCGGCGAAGATCACCTGCCTCCTATCACCACGCAGATATCGACGGCATCGGCATAGCTCGGGTCTGGGCAAAGAGTTTCACTGCAGCCCCGCTTTCAGGAAGCACCACTAAATGGGCGTCACAAGGAGCGTGTTGGAGCTGTTGGACACCGCCGCAAGCCGCCGTTGGCAACAAAATGACTTGATAACAAACGAGCGAAAGTTTGCACCGTACGTGCTCTCCAATAAGACTCGACGCTGCTGTGCTAAGCGGATACAGTCCTGGATGACCAGGGACGAGGCTCCCCCCATGGCAGGAGTCTTAGTATCAACGGACCGACTCAAACCCCAATTCCAGCGGCCGTATCGTAAGTTGCGGCTAGGCACTTGCACGATTTGTCTAGCTAGTACTGTCCAAGCCACAGTGAAGCATCGGGCTCGCGTCGTACTTTGCTCATTCTCGTTTCTCTCGTCTACGACGGACCCGGACTCGGAGCGTCGGCGACATGCACTCGATCGACATGCACTCGATCGACCCCGACAACCCCCCGCTGGACACACCACTGCTCATAGAGTCGCAACTCATAGGACCGGAGGCACTGCCTACGCTGTGTGCAATTGTGAGTTCAGCAACCCCAACCAGAGCTTTGAGCTACAGCGCACGATGGACGATAAGATCGTGCTTCGAGCTACGTCCTCGAGGCAGTATTTGGCGGTAGGTATAAACAGATCGTGCTGCTTCAAGGCGAAGCGTATCGAGCAGGCAGAGAAGTTCGTCGTCGAGTCCGACAGTAACGAGGACGGAGCGGTCTCCTTCTGGTCGGACAATGTGTCACGTCGGATCGTGACGCTGGGTCTGCAGCCTGCAGGCGCGTCACTAGTGAACCCCTCGGGACTCAGGAGGGTCTCCTGGCTCGAGTGGGAGCCCTGTACCCCCAAGTCCGGAACGGCAAAGATGGCGCTAGATGCGGAGGACCTCTTGCTGCTGCGCTCTCCTGGGCGGTTCACCCTGGGTAGCGTTCTATAGGTTTGCATGTGCAGGGAAGTCGCGCGGGCTAGCCACCGACTTCAGCGTTTCCGTGCTCAATCGCGAAAACACCCACAACCGGTTCTGCTTTGATTGGCCTTGGCGATCTGCTGCTTCCTGTCTGCAAGAAGTCCTACCTGACTACTCCGAGGTGCTCGGTCCTCTGTTGGCAGGGTGACGCGACAAATGAAACCCGGGCGCTAGACGAAGATCTCCGTGATGGCTGGAACCGCACCGCGCTGCTACATGGCTTGGCGTCTCCTGTTCCCGACAGCCATCTGCGCACTCAAGAAGAGCGACCGACACAAGAGCGCAGACGATAAATTATGCGACTCGTCGAGCTGGAGGAGATCGACAGCATGGCCTGTGTTCCTGTAGGGAAGTCTCCAACTGTCCCGAAGCTCGGTCGCCTAGCGCAATGCAGTAGTCAATGACATTGGTGTCCTGGTCCTAAGCGTTTCGCCCATTTCGTCGCTACACACCCGTACTCCTCCTTCGTCGCCTTCGTCTCACTAGGATGTCGAGCCTCTGACAGCCCACAAACTAAGCAAGTCCTAAAGATAACGTAGTCAACGCCCACAGCAAACATATCCGTCTGCAGTAGCACAGCGCAGCTTGTCATGGCCACGAATTTAGCATATTCACCCTTCCCGAGCTAGTGTCGTCTTTTGCTGATCGCAGGACGCTATCGTTGGGCATGAGCATTTTGTGGCCTCCTTTACAACAATGGCACTGTGAGCCTGTCATTCTTGGCTTTGGCAAGGGTTGGGCTCCAAGTGGACCGCAAAGCGCACTCATGCCCGCAGTCGAGGTCGATTGCAGCCGCGACGACTGGGAGCCCTGCTTGTGCATAGCACGAAGATGCCAACGGGTGCCTTCGCTTCGTGAGGCTAAAGCTGACGTCGCATCGGGGACGTTGTCGCCGTTGCACTTGTTGTCGCCGCGTCCCACCACGCTAGCTGTGAAGATGACAAGCAAGAACACATGCGACCATGTGGACGCCTAGACGGCTGTGTGCGCTAGCAGCAGGGACAGCACCGCCTTGACGCCGTTCAGCGCAGCCACCTGGCCGCCGTGCGTGACGAAGGCCGCGTAGGACGCAGTATGATAAGCAGCAATTGCTGATGCAGCGCGTCAGACTAGCACCGGGGACTTGATCTCTCGATCTCTCGATCTCGGCCATATCGTGCACATAAGTGAGTTTTGCAGTGTCGATACGGCGCCACTTGAGTGGACTGTCGCCAAGAAACACCATGGCGTGTCTGGCACGCTGGCGCTCATTCATTCCAAAGGCACTCCAGCACGGCCACCAGCTCAGCCTTTGTCGGATCGGGAGCTCGAAAGCGGGCCAGCGACTTTCGATAGGCGCGGCAAAACTCCAGGTGCCCTCGAATTTTCGCCACCTTGCCTTTTGTCTTGACCTCCTTGCAGCAATGGATGCACTGCGCTGTCTCCACGGGGCCCTCGGCGCCAGAGAGCCGCACCCAGTCCTTGGATGGTGGGCACCCACACTTCGGAGCGGGCATGCGCGCCTTGAGCGCTGCAAACTTTTTGGCGTCTCAAACGCGTCGCGCCTCCGCGGCAACCAGCTTGGCAACGTCATGGTGTGCGTTGAAGCGCTTCTCCATCGCCTTCCAGCCACCCTCAGCGCGGGAGACGCCGAACTTCTCGGGCAGCCGCGCGACGATGTAGTTCACGACCTTGGCGAAAGTGTTGCAAGTGTACGGAACGCGTATAAGCACCACACCCCAGGCTTTCAGGTCTTCCTCCAGGAGGTGGTCTCTCATTAGCTGGCCGAGCCAATCGCACAGGTCCTTTTCAAGCATAGCACACACACAACCCACGTTAGTTCACCG